>SZWC01011142.1:44037-55925 GCA_023375785.1 Penium margaritaceum | reverse complement strand
CTAGAGCGTCACACTTTGGCACCAGAGCATCACACTTTGGCACTAAAGTGGTACACTTTGGTACTAGAGCTTTGCACTTTGGCACTAGAGCATCACATGTTGGCACGATAGCATCCTACTTTGCACTAGAGTGTCCCACTTTGGCACTAGAGCCTCATACTTTGGCACTATAGTGTTACACTTTGGCACTGGAGCTTCACACATTGGCACTAGAGCGTCATACTATGGCACTAGAGCGTCACACTTGGGCACTACAGCTTCGAACTTTGGCACTAGAGCATCACACTTTGGCACTAGAGAATCACAAATTGGCACTAGAGTGTCACACTTTGACACTAGATTGTCACACTTTGGCACTAGACATTCACACGTTGGTACTAGATCGTCACACTTTGGTACTAGAGTGTTACACTTTTGGAACTAGAGCGTCACACTTTGGCACTGGAGCTTCACACTTTGGTACTAGAGCGTCACACTTGCACTAGAGCATCCCACTTTGGCACTAGAGCATCACACTTTAGCACTAGAGGGTCACACCTTGGCACTTGAGCGTCACACTTTGGCACTATATCTTCACACTTTGGTACTAGAGCGTCACAATTTGGCACTAGAGCATCACACTTTAGCACTAGAGGGTCACACCTTGGCACTTGAGCGTCACACTTTGGCACTATATCTTCACACTTTGGTACTAGAGCGTCACAATTTGGCACTAGAGCATCACACTTTGAAACTAGAGGGTCCCACTTTGGCACTAGAGCTTCACACTTTGCTACTAGAGCGTCACACTTTGAAACTAGAACATCACACTTTGGCATTCGAGCGTCACACTTTGAAACTAGAGGGTCCCACTTTGGCACTAGAGCTTCACACTTTGCTACTAGAGCGTCACACTTTGAAACTAGAACATCACACTTTGGCATTCGAGCGTCACACTTTGGCACTAGAGCATCACACTTTGGCACTAGAGTTTCAAACTTTGGCAGTAGAGCGTCACAGTTTGGTACTAGAGCGTCACACTTTGGCAATAGAGTGTCACACTTTACGACTAGAGCGTCACGCGTTGGCACTAGGGCGTCATAATTTCGTAATAGAGCGTCACACTTTGGCACTAGAGCGTCACACTTTGGCACTAGAGCATCACACATTGGCACTAGAGCTTCACGCTTTGTCACTAGAGCATCACACTTTGGCACAGGAGAGTCACACTTTGGCACTGGAGCGTTACACTTTGGCACTAGAGCGTCAGACTTGGGCACTATAGTTTTGAACTTTGGTAGTAGAACGTCACACTTTAGCACTAGAGCGTCACATTTTGCCACTAGAGCTTCACACTTTGGCACTAGAGCGTCACACTTTGGCACTAGAGCATCACACTTTGGCACTAGGGCTCCACACTTTGGCACTAGAGCGTCACACTTTGGCACTAGAGCATCACACTTTGGCACTAGGGCTCCACACTTTGGCACTAGAGGGTCACACTTTGGCACTGGAGCGTCACATTTTGGCACTACAGCGTCACACTCTGGCACTAGAGCATCACACTTTGGTACTAGAGCTCCAAACGTTGGCATTAGAGCATCACACTTTGGCATTAGAGCGTCATACTTTGGCACTAGAGCATCACACTTTGGCACAGGAGAGTCACACTTTGGCACTGGAGCGTTACACTTTGGCACTAGAGCGTCAGACTTGGGCACTATAGTTTTGAACTTTGGTACTAGAACGTCACACTTTAGCACTAGAGCGTCACATTTTTCCACTAGAGCTTCACACTTTGGCACTAGAGCGTCACACTTTGGCACTAGAGCATCACACTTTGGCACTAGGGCTCCACACTTTGGCACTAGAGCGTCACACTTTGGCACTAGAGCATCACACTTTGGCACTAGGGCTCCACACTTTGGCACTAGAGCGTCACACTTTGGCACTGGAGCGTCACATTTTGGCACTACAGCGTCACACTCTGGCACTAGAGCATCACACTTTGGTACTAGAGCTCCAAACGTTGGCATTAGAGCATCACACTTTGGCACTAGAGCTCCAAACGTTGGCATTAGAGCATCACACTTTGGCATTAGAGCGTCATACTTTGGCACTAGAGCATCACACGTTGACACTAGAGCTTCACACTTTCACACTAGAACAGCACACATTGGCACTAGAGCTTCACACTTTGGCACTTGAGCGTCACACTTTGGCTCAAGAGCTTCACACGTTGGCACCAGAGCGTTACACTTGATAACTAGAGCGTCACAATTTGGCACTAGAGCGTCATACTTTGGCACTAGAGCATCACACGTTGACACTAGAGCTTCACACTTTCACACTAGAACATCACACATTGGCACTAGAGCTTCACACTTTGGCACTTGAGCGTCACACTTTGGCTCAAGAGCTTCACACGTTGGCACCAGAGCGTTACACTTGATAACTAGAGCGTCACAATTTGGCACTAGAGCGTCACACGTTGGCACTGTAGCATCACGTGTTGGCACTAGAGTTCCAAACTTTGGCACTAGAGTGTCACACTTTGGCACTAGAGCGTCACACTTTGGCACTAGAGTGTCAAACTTGGGCACTAGCGCTTCACACGTTGGCACTAGAGCGTCACACTGTGGCACTATACCTTCACACTTTGGTACTACAGCGTCACACTTTGGCACTAGAGCTTCACACTTTGGCACTAGCGCTTCACACGTTGGCACTAGAGCGTCACACTGTGGCACTATACCTTCACACTTTGGTACTACAGCGTCACACTTTGGCACTAGAGCTTCACACTTTGGCACTAGAGCGTCACACTTTGGCACAGGAGAGTCACAATTTAACCCTAAAGCCTCACACTTTGGCACTAGAGTGTCACACTTGGGCACTAGAGTTTCAAACTTTGGCACTAGAGCGTCACACTTTGGCACAAGAGCGTCACACTTTTGCATTAGAGCCACACACATTGGCACTAGAGTTTCGAGCTTTGGCACCAGAGCTTCACACTTTGGCACTAGAGCATCACACTTTTGCAATAGAGTGTTGCAATCTGTAACTAGAGCGTCACACTTTGGCACAAGAGCCTCACACTTTTCTACTAGAGCGTCAGACTTTGGTACTGGAGCGTCACACTTTGGCACTTGAGATTCACACATTGGCGCAGGAGCGTCACACTTTGGCACTAGAGTGTAACACTTTGGCACAAGAGCGTCACACTTTGGAACTAGAGCGTCACACATTGGCTCTACAGCCCCACACATTGGCACTGGAGCGTCACACATTAGCAATGCCAATGTTTGGCACTAGAGCGTCACACTTTGGAACTAGAGCGTCACACATTGGCTCTACAGCCCCACACATTGGCACTGGAGCGTCACACATTAGCAATGCCAATGTTTGGCACTAGAGCGTCACACTTTGGCACAATAGCATCACACGTTGGCACTAGAGCTCCACACTTTGGCACTAGGGCGTCACACTTTGGCACTACACCGTCAAACTTCAGCACTAGAGCGCCCCACTTTGGCACTAGAGCGCCACACTTTGGCACTAGAGCGTCACATTTCGGCACTTGAGCATCACACTTTGGCACTAGAGCTTCAAACTTTGGTACTAGAGCGTCATACTTTGGCACGAGAGCTTCACACTTTGGCACCAAAGCGTTACACTTTGGCACTAGAGATTCACACTTTGGCACTAGAGCGTCACACTTTGGAACTAGAGCGTCACACGTTGGCACTACAGCCTCACACATTGGCACTATAGCATCACACGTTGGCACTAGAGTTTTGAACTTTGGCAGTAGAGTGTCACATTTTGGCAGTAGAGCGTCACACTTTGACACAAGAGCTTCACACTTTGGCACTAGAGCTTCACACTTTGGCACTAGAGTGTCACACTTTGGCACTAGAGTATCACACTTTTGCACTAGAGCGTCACACTTGGACACTAGAGCGTCACACTTTGGCACTAGAGCGTCACACATTGGCAATAGAGCGTCACACTTTGGCAATGGCGCTTCCCACTTTGGCACTAGAGCGTCACACTGTTGCACTAGACCTTCGCACTTTGGTACTAGAGCGTCACACTTTGGCACTTGAGCGTCACATTTTGGCACTAGAGCCTCATACTTTGGCACTAGAGTTTAGAACGATGGCACTAGAGCATCACACTTTGGCACTAGAGCGTCACACTCTTGCAAAAGAGTGTCGCACTTTCGAACTAGAGCGTCACACTTTGGCACTAGAGCATCACACTTTGGTGGTAGAGCGTCACACTTTGGCACTAGAGCGTCACACTTTGGCACTAGAGTGTAACAATGTGGCACTAGAGCATCACACTTGGGCAATAGAGCTTCAAACTTTGGCACAAGAGTGGCAGACTGTGGCACTTCAGCTTCACACTTTAGAACTAGAGCGTCACACTCTAGCATTAGAGCATCACACTTTGGCACTAGAGTTTCAAACGTTGGCACTAGAGCCTCACACTTCGGCACTATAGCATCGCATTTTGGCACTAGAGCGTCACGGTTTGGCATTATAATCTAATATTTTCTTTTAATTGTTTTTAGTTATATATATATATAATTTTTTACCACTTTAATAAATCAAATTGATCGATACGAACCGAATTCGATTTTCTGACCAGAGTGTTTCTGACCACTGTGTTTCTGACCACTGTGTTTCTGACCACTGTGTTTCTGACCACTGTGTGTCTGACCACTGTGTTTCTGACCACTGTATTTCTGACCACTGTGTTTCTGACCACTGTGTTTCTGACCACTGTGTTTCTGACCAGTGTGTTTCTGACCGATGTGCTTCAGACCACTGTGTTTCTGACCAGTGTGTCCCTGACCAGTGTGTTTCTGACCAGTGTGTTTCTGACCACTGTGTTTCCGACCAATGTGTTTGTGCCCACTGTGTGTCTGACCACTGTGTTTCTGACCACTGTATTGCTGACCACTGTGTTTCTGACCACTGTGTTTCTGACCACTGTGTTTGTGACCACTGTGTTTCTGACCACTGTGTTTCTGACCACTGTGTTTCTGACCACTGTGTTTCTGACCACTGTATTTCTGACCACTGTGTTCTGACCACTGTGTTTCTGGCCACTGTGTTTCTGACCACTGTGATTCTGACCAGTGTGTTTCTGACCACTGTGCTCCATACCAGTGTGTTTCTGACCAGTGTGTTTCTGACTATTGTGTTTCTGACCAGTGTGTTTCTGACCACAGTGTTTCTGACCACTGTGTTTGTGCCCACTCTGTCTCTGACCACTGTGTTCCTGGCCACTGAGTTCCTGACCAGTGTGTTTCTGACCAGTGTGTTTCTGGCCACTGTGTTTCTGACCACTGTGTGTCTGACAACTGTGTTTCTGACCACTGTGATTCTGACCAGTGTGTTTCTCACCAGTGTGTATGTGACCACTGTGTTTTTGACCACTGTGATTCTGACCACTGTGTTTTTGACCAATGTCTCTCTGACAAGTGTGTTTTTGACCAGTGTGTTTCTGTCCAGTGTGTTTCTGACCAGTGTGTATGTGACCACTGTGTTTTTGACCACTGTGATTCTGACCACTGTGTTTTTGACCAATGTCTCTCTGACAAGTGTGTTTTTGACCAGTGTGTTTCTGTCCAGTGTGTTTCTGACCAGTTTGTTTCTGACCACTGTGTTTCTGACCACTGTGTTTCTGTCCAGTGTGTCTCTAACCACTGTGTTTCTGACCAATGTGTCTCTGACCGGTGTGTTTTTGATCAGTGTGTTTCTGAACACTGTATTTCTGACCAGTGTATTTCTGACCAATGCGTTTCTGACCAGTGTATTTCTGACCACCGTGTTTTCTGACCAGTCTGTTTCTGACCACTTTGTTTCTGAACACTGTGTTTCTGACTACTGTGTTTCTCACGAGTGTGCTTCTGACCACTGTGTTTCTGATGACTGTATTTCTGGCCAGTGTATTTCTGACCACTATGTTTCTGACCACTGTGTTTCTGACCATTGTGTTTCTCACCATTGTGTTTCTGACCTCCGTGTTTCTGACCACTGTGTGTCTGACCACTGTGTTTCTGACCACTGTGTTTCTGACTAGTGTGTTTCTGACCACTGTGTTTCTCACCAGTGTGTTTCTGACCACTGTGTTCCTAACCACTTTGTTTCTGTCCAGTTAGATTCTGAATACTGTGTCTGACCACTGTGTTACTGACCAGTGTGTGTCTGACCACTGTGTTTCTAACCACTGTGTTTCTGACTAGTGTGTTTCTGACCACTGTGTTTCTCACCAGTGTGTTTCTGACCACTGTGTTCCTAACCACTTTGTTTCTGTCCAGTTAGATTCTGAATACTGTGTCTGACCACTGTGTTACTGACCAGTGTGTGTCTGACCACTGTGTTTCTAACCACTGTGTTTCTGACTAGTGTGTTTCTGACCACTGTGTTTCTCACCAGTGTGTTTCTGACCACTGTGTTCCTAACCACTTTGTTTCTGTCCAGTTAGATTCTGAATACTGTGTCTGACCACTGTGTTACTGACCAGTGTGTGTCTGACCACTGTGTTTCTAACCACTGTGTTTCTGACTAGTGTGTTTCTGACCACTGTGTTTCTCACCAGTGTGTTTCTGACCACTGTGTTCCTAACCACTTTGTTTCTGTCCAGTTAGATTCTGAATACTGTGTCTGACCACTGTGTTACTGACCAGTGTGTGTCTGACCACTGTGTTTCTAACCACTGTGTTTCTGACTAGTGTGTTTCTGACCACTGTGTTTCTCACCAGTGTGTTTCTGACCACTGTGTTCCTAACCACTTTGTTTCTGTCCAGTTAGATTCTGAATACTGTGTCTGACCACTGTGTTACTGACCAGTGTGTGTCTGACCACTGTGTTTCTAACCACTGTGTTTCTGACTAGTGTGTTTCTGACCACTGTGTTTCCGACCACTGTGTTTCTGCCCACTGTGTTTTGTACCACTGTGTTTCTGACCACTGTGTTTCTGACCACTGTGTTTCTGCTCAGTGTGTTTCCGACCTATGTGTTTCTGATAATTGTGTTTCTGACCACTGTGTTTTTGACCAGTATGTTTCTGACCACTGTGTTTCTGAACACTGTGTTTCTGACCAGTGTGTTTCTGACCACTATAATTCTGACAAGTGTGTTCTGACCACTGTGTTTTTGACCACTGTGTTGCTGATCACTGTGTTTCTGACCACTGTGTTTCTGACCGCTGTGTTTCTGACCAGTATGTTTCTGACCACTGTGTTTCTGACCATTGTGTTTCTGACCACTGTGTTTCTGACCACTGTGTGTCTGACCAGTGTGTTTCTGACCACTGTGTTTCTGATGACTGTATTTCTGGCCAGTGTATTTCTGACCACTATGTTTCTGACCACTGTGTTTCTGACCATTGTGTTTCTGACCACTCTGTTTCTGACCACTGTGTTTCTGACCACTGTGTTGCTGATCACTGTGTTTCTGACCACTGTGTTTCTGACCACTTTGTTTATGACCGCTGTGTTTTTGACCAGTGTGTTTCTGACCAGTGTTTTTGTGACCACTATATTTCTGACCACTGTGTTTCTGACCACTGTGTTTTTGTCCACTGTGTTTCTGACCAGTGTGTTTCTGACCACTATAATTCTGACAAGTGTGTTCTGACCACTGTGTTTTTGACCACTGTGTTTCTGACCACTATGTATCTGACCAGTGTGTTTCTGACCACTGTGTTTCTGATGACTGTATTTCTGGCCAGTGTATTTCTGACCACTATGTTTCTGACCACTGTGTTTCTGACCATTGTGTTTCTGACCACTCTGTTTCTGACCACTGTGTTTCTGACCACTGTGTTGCTGATCACTGTGTTTCTGACCACTGTGTTTCTGACCACTTTGTTTATGACCGCTGTGTTTTTGACCAGTGTGTTTCTGACCAGTGTTTTTGTGACCACTATATTTCTGACCACTGTGTTTCTGACCACTGTGTTTTTGTCCACTGTGTTTCTGACCAGTGTGTTTCTGACCACTATAATTCTGACAAGTGTGTTCTGACCACTGTGTTTTTGACCACTGTGTTTCTGACCACTATGTATCTGACCAGTGTGTTTCTGACCACTGTGTTTCTGATGACTGTATTTCTGGCCAGTGTATTTCTGACCACTATGTTTCTGACCACTGTGTTTCTGACCATTGTGTTTCTGACCACTCTGTTTCTGACCACTGTGTTTCTGACCACTGTGTTGCTGATCACTGTGTTTCTGACCACTGTGTTTCTGACCACTTTGTTTATGACCGCTGTGTTTTTGACCAGTGTGTTTCTGACCAGTGTTTTTGTGACCACTATATTTCTGACCACTGTGTTTCTGACCACTGTGTTTTTGTCCACTGTGTTTCTGACCAGTGTGTTTCTGACCACTATAATTCTGACAAGTGTGTTCTGACCACTGTGTTTTTGACCACTGTGTTTCTGACCACTATGTATCTGACCAGTGTGTTTCTGACCACTGTGTTTCTGATGACTGTATTTCTGGCCAGTGTATTTCTGACCACTATGTTTCTGACCACTGTGTTTCTGACCATTGTGTTTCTGACCACTCTGTTTCTGACCACTGTGTTTCTGACCACTGTGTTGCTGATCACTGTGTTTCTGACCACTGTGTTTCTGACCACTGTATTTCTGACCAGTGTGTTTCTGACCAGTGTGTTTCTGACCACTGCATTTCTGACCAATGTGTATATGACCTGTTTTTTTCTGACCACCGTGTCTCTGACCACTGCGTTTGTAACTAGCGTGTTTCTCACCATTGTGTTTCTGACCACTGTGTGTCCGACCAGTGTGTTGCTGACCACTGTTTTTCTGACAAGTGTGTTTCTGACCACTGTGTCTCTGAACGTTGTGTTTCTTACCATTGTGTCTCTGACCACTGTGTTTCTGACCAGTGTATTTATGACCAGTGTGTTTCTGAACACTGTTTGTCTGACCACAGTGTTTCTGACCACTGTGTTTCTGACCACTGTGTTTTTGACCACTGTGTTTCTGACCAGTATGTATCTGACCAGTGTGTTTCTGACCACTGTGTTTCTGACCAGTGTGTTTCTGATCACTGTGTTTCTGACCAGTGTGTTTCTGACCACTGTGTTTCTGACCACTGTGTTCCTGGCCAGTGTGCTTGTGACCACTGTGTTTCTGACTGCTGTGTTTCTGACGACTATGTTTCTGACCACTGTGTTTCTGATCACTGTGTTTCTGACCACTGTGCTTGTGACCACTGGGTATCTGACCACTGTGTTTCTGACCACTTTCTTCCTTACCACTTGGTGTCTGACCAGTGTGTTTTTTCCCCCTGCGTTTGTGACCACAGTGTTTCTAACCAGTGTGTTTCTGACCACTGTGTCTCTGAACGCTGTGTTTCTAACCACTGTGTTTCTGACCATTGTGTTTCTGACCAGTGCGTTTTTGACCAGTATCTTTCTGACCACTGTGTGTCCGACCACTGTGTCTCTGACAACTGTGTTTCTGACCACTGTGCTCTTGACCACTGTATTTATGACAAGTGTGTTTCTGACCACTGTGTTTCTGACCACTGTGTTTCTGACCACTGTGTTTCTGACCACTGTGTTTCTGACCACTGTGTTTCTGACCACTGTGTTTCTGACCACTCTGTTTCTGACCACTGTGTTTCTGACCAGTGTGTTTCCGACCAGCGTGTTTCTGACCACTGTGTTTATGACCACTGTGTTGATGACCACTGCGTTTATGACCACTGTGTTTCTGACCACTGTGTTTCTGACGACTGTGTTTCTGAACACTGTGTTTATGACCTGTGTGTTTCTGACCCCTGTAATTCTGACCAGTGTGTTTCTGAGCACGGTGTGTCTGACCACTGTGTTTCTGACGACTGTGTTTCTGAACACTGTGTTTATGACCTGTGTGTTTCTGACCCCTGTAATTCTGACCAGTGTGTTTCTGAGCACGGTGTGTCTGACCACTGTGTTTCTGACGACTGTGTTTCTGAACACTGTGTTTATGACCTGTGTGTTTCTGACCCCTGTAATTCTGACCAGTGTGTTTCTGAGCACGGTGTGTCTGACCACTGTGTTTCTGACGACTGTGTTTCTGAACACTGTGTTTATGACCTGTGTGTTTCTGACCCCTGTAATTCTGACCAGTGTGTTTCTGAGCACGGTGTGTCTGACCACTGTGTTTCTGACGACTGTGTTTCTGAACACTGTGTTTATGACCTGTGTGTTTCTGACCCCTGTAATTCTGACCAGTGTGTTTCTGAGCACGGTGTGTCTGACCACTGTGTTTCTGACGACTGTGTTTCTGAACACTGTGTTTATGACCTGTGTGTTTCTGACCCCTGTAATTCTGACCAGTGTGTTTCTGAGCACGGTGTGTCTGACCACTGTGTTTCTGACGACTGTGTTTCTGAACACTGTGTTTATGACCTGTGTGTTTCTGACCCCTGTAATTCTGACCAGTGTGTTTCTGAGCACGGTGTGTCTGACCACTGTGTTTCTGACGACTGTGTTTCTGAACACTGTGTTTATGACCTGTGTGTTTCTGACCCCTGTAATTCTGACCAGTGTGTTTCTGAGCACGGTGTGTCTGACCACTGTGTTTCTGACGACTGTGTTTCTGAACACTGTGTTTATGACCTGTGTGTTTCTGACCCCTGTAATTCTGACCAGTGTGTTTCTGAGCACGGTGTGTCTGACCACTGTGTTTCTGACGACTGTGTTTCTGAACACTGTGTTTATGACCTGTGTGTTTCTGACCCCTGTAATTCTGACCAGTGTGTTTCTGAGCACGGTGTGTCTGACCACTGTGTTTCTGACGACTGTGTTTCTGAACACTGTGTTTATGACCTGTGTGTTTCTGACCCCTGTAATTCTGACCAGTGTGTTTCTGAGCACGGTGTGTCTGACCACTGTGTTTCTGACGACTGTGTTTCTGAACACTGTGTTTATGACCTGTGTGTTTCTGACCCCTGTAATTCTGACCAGTGTGTTTCTGAGCACGGTGTGTCTGACCACTGTGTTTCTGACGAGCTTGTTTATGACCAATGTATTTATGACCACAGTGTGTCTGATCACTGTGTTTTCGACCACTGTGTTTCTGGCCAGAGAGTTTCTGACCACTGTGTTTCTGACCACCGTGTTTCTGACCGCTCTGTTTCTTTCCACTGTGTTTCTGACTACTGTGTTTCTGACCAATGTTTTTCTGAACACTGTGTTTCTGACCATTGTGTTTCCGACCACTGTGTTTCTGACCACTGTGTTTCTGCTCAGTGTGTTTCCGACTAGTGTGTTTCTGACGACTGTGTTTCTGAACACTGTGTTTATGACCTGTGTGTTTCTGACCACTGTGTTTCTGACCACTGTGTTCCTGACCACTGTGTTTCTGACCACTGTGTTGCTGACCAGTGTGATTCGGACCACTTTGTTTCTGACCGCTGTGTTTCTGACCAGTATGTTTCTGACCAATGTGTTTCTGACCATTGTGTATCTGACCACGTGGTTTCTGACCACTGTGTTTCTGACCACTGTGTTTCTGACCACTGTATTTCTGACCAGTGTGTTTCTGACCAGTGTGTTTCTGACCACTGTGTCTCTGACCAGTGTGTTTCTGACCACAGTGTCTCTAAACGCCCTGTTTCTGACCACTGTATTTCTGACCACAGTGTTTCTGACCAGTGTGTTCCTGACCACTGTGTTTCTGACCACTGTGTGTCTGACCACTGTGTTTCTGACCACTGTGTTTCTGACCACTCTGTTCTGACCACTGTGTTCCTGACCAATGTGTGTCTGACCACTGTGTTTCTGACAAGTGTGGTCCTGACCACTGTATTCCTGACCAGTGTGTTCCTGACCACTTTGTTTCTGACCACTGTGTTTCTGACCAGTGTGTTTC
>SZWC01011142.1:1602-30722 GCA_023375785.1 Penium margaritaceum | reverse complement strand
TGTGTTTCTGACCACTGTGTTTCTGACCACTGTGGTTCTGACCAGTGTGTTTCTGAACACTTTGTTCCTGACCAGTGTGTTTCTGACCAGTGTGTTTATGACCACCGTGTTTCTGACCACTGTGTTTCTGACCACTGTGTTTCTGACCACTTTGTTTCTGACCACTGTGTTTCTGACCAGTGTGTTTCTGACCAGTGTGTTTCTGACCACTGTGTTTCTGACCGCTGTGTTTATGACCACCGTGTTTCTGAGAAGTGTGTTTCCGATCACTCCAATCTGAGCAGTGTGTTTCTGACCGCTGTGTTTCTGACCACTGTGTTTATGACCACGGTGTTTCTGACCACTGTGGTCCTGCCCACTGTGTTTATGACCACTGTGTTTCTGACCACTTTGTCTCTGACCACTGTGTTTCTGACCAGTGTATTTCTTCCCACTGTGTTTCTGACGACTGTATGTCTGACCAGTGTGTATCTGACCACTGTGTTTCTGACCAATGTGTTTCTGACCACTGTGTTTCTGACGACTGTGTGTCTGACTAGTGTGTTTTTTACCACTGTGTCTCTGACCACTGTGTTTCTGACCAGTGTATTTCTTCCCACTGTGTTTCTGACGACTGTATGTCTGACCAGTGTGTATCTGACCACTGTGTTTCTGACCAATGTGTTTCTGACCACTGTGTTTCTGACGACTGTGTGTCTGACTAGTGTGTTTTTTACCACTGTGTCTCTGACCACTGTGTTTCTGACCAGTGTATTTCTTCCCACTGTGTTTCTGACGACTGTATGTCTGACCAGTGTGTATCTGACCACTGTGTTTCTGACCAATGTGTTTCTGACCACTGTGTTTCTGACGACTGTGTGTCTGACTAGTGTGTTTTTTACCACTGTGTCTCTGACCACTGTGTTTCTGACCAGTGTATTTCTTCCCACTGTGTTTCTGACGACTGTATGTCTGACCAGTGTGTATCTGACCACTGTGTTTCTGACCAATGTGTTTCTGACCACTGTGTTTCTGACGACTGTGTGTCTGACTAGTGTGTTTTTTACCACTGTGTCTCTGACCACTGTGTTTCTGACCAGTGTATTTCTTCCCACTGTGTTTCTGACGACTGTATGTCTGACCAGTGTGTATCTGACCACTGTGTTTCTGACCAATGTGTTTCTGACCAGTGTGTTTCTGACCACAGTGTCTCTGAACGCTGTGTTGCTGACCATTGTGTTTCTGACCACTGTCTTTCTGACCACTGTGTTTCTGTCCAGTGTGTTTCCGACCACTGTGTTTCTGACCACTGTGTCCCTGACCACTGTGTTTCTGACCACCGTGGTCTTGACCACTGTGTTTCTGACCAGTGTGTTTATGACCACTGTCTTTCTGACCACTGTGTTTATGACCACCGTGTTTCTGACCAGTGGGTTTCCGACCACTGTGTTCTGACCAGTGTGTGTCTGACCACTGAGTTTCTGACCACTGTGTTTATGACCACAGTGTTTCTGACCACTGTGTTTATGACCACGGTGTTTCTGACCACTGTGGTCCTGCCCACTGTTTTTATGACCAGTGTGTTTCTGACCACTGTGCTTCTGACCAATGTGTTTCTGACCACTGTGCTTATGACCACTGTGTTCTGACCAGTGTGTGACTGACCACTGTGTTTCTGACCACTGTGCTTATGACCACGGTGTTTCTGACCACTGTGTTCATGACCACGGTGTTTCTGACCACTGTGTTTCTGACCACTTTGTCTCTGACCACTATGTTTCTGACCAGTGTGTTTCTGACCACTTTGTCTCTGACTACTATGTTTCTGACCAGTGTGTTTCTGACTACTGTGTTTCTGACCACTGTGTTTCTGACATGTGTGTTTCTGACCACTGTGTTTCTGACCAGCGTGGTCCTGACCACTGTATTTCTGACCAGTGTGTTTGTGGCCAATGTGTTTCTGACCACTGTGTTTCAGACCAATGTGTTTCTGACGACTGTGTTTCTGACCACTGTGTTTCTGACATGTGTGTTTCTGACCACTGTGTTTCTGACCAGCGTGGTCCTGACCACTGTATTTCTGACCAGTGTGTTTGTGGCCAATGTGTTTCTGACCACTGTGTTTCAGACCAATGTGTTTCTGACGACTGTGTTTCTGACCACTGTGTTTCTGACATGTGTGTTTCTGACCACTGTGTTTCTGACCAGCGTGGTCCTGACCACTGTATTTCTGACCAGTGTGTTTGTGGCCAATGTGTTTCTGACCACTGTGTTTCAGACCAATGTGTTTCTGACGACTGTGTTTCTGACCACTGTGTTTCTGACATGTGTGTTTCTGACCACTGTGTTTCTGACCAGCGTGGTCCTGACCACTGTATTTCTGATCAGTGTGTTTGTGACCACTGTGTTTCTGACCACTGTGTTTCTGACCAGTGTGTTTCTGACCACTTTGTCTCTGACCACTATGTTTCTGACCAGTGTGTTTCTGACCACTGTGTTTCTGACCACTGTGTTTCTGACCTGTGTGTTTCTGACCACTGTGTTTCTGTCCATTGTGTTTCTGGCCAGTGTGTTTGTGACCACTGTGTTACTAACCAGTGTGTTTCTGACCACTCTGTTTTTGACCAGCCTGTTTCTGAACAGTGTGTTTATGACCACTGTGTTTCTGAACACTGTGTTTCTTACCAGTGTGTTTGTGACCACTGTGTTTCTGACCAGTGTGTTTATGACTACTTTGTTTATGACCAGTGTGTTTCTGACCAGTAAGTTTCTAACAACTGTGTCTCTGACCGCTGTGTATGTGACCACTATGGTTCTGACCACTGTGTTTCTGACCAGTTTGTTTATGTCCAGTGTGTTTCTAACCAGTGTGTTTCTGACCACTGTGTTTCTGACCAATGTGTTTCTGACCACCGTGTTTCTGACCACTTTGTTTCTGACCACTGTGTTTCTGACCAGTGTATTTCTGACCACTGTCTTTCTGACCACTGTCTTTCTGACGAATCTGTGTCTGACTAGTGTGTTTTTTACCACTGTGTTTCTGACCACTGTGTTTCTGACCAGTGTGTTTCTGACCACTGTGTCTCTGAACGCTGTGTTGCTGACCACTGTGTTTCTGACCACTGTGTTTCTGACCAGTGTGTTTCTGACCACTGTGTCTCTGAACGCTGTGTTGCTGACCACTGTGTTTCTGACCATTGTCTTTCTGACCACTGTGTTCCTGTCCAGTGTGTTTCTGACCACTGTGTTTCTGACCACTGTGTCTCTGACCACTGTGTTTCTGACCACCGTGTTCTTGACCACTGTATTTCTGACCAGTTCGTTCCTGACCACTGTATTTCTGACCAGTGTGTTTGTGACCACTGTGTGTCTGACCACTGTGTCTCTGACCAGTGTGTTTCTGACCACTGTGTTTCTGACCATTGTGTTTCTGACCACTGTGTTTCTGACCACTGTGTTTCTGACCAGTGTGTTCCTGACAACTGTGTTCTTGACCAGTGTGTTCCTGACCAGTGTGGTCTTGACCACTGTATTTCTGACCAGTGTGTTTGTGGCCAATGTGTTTCTGACCACTGTGTTTCAGACCAATGTGTTTCTGACGACTGTGTTTCTGACCACTGTGTTTCTGACCAGTGTGTTCTGACCACTGTGTTTCAGACCACTGTGTTTCTGACCGGTGTGTTTCTGACAACTGTGTTTCTGACCAGTGTGTTTCTGACCACTGTGTCTCTGACCACTGTGTTTCTGACCACTGTGTTTGTGACCAGTGTGGTTATGGCCACTGTGTTTCTGACCAGTGTGTTTCCAACCACTGTGTTTCTGACCACTGTGTTTGTGACCAGTGTGGTTATGGCCACTGTGTTTCTGACCAGTGTGTTTCCAACCACTGTGTTTCTGACCACTGTGTTTGTGACCAGTGTGGTTATGGCCACTGTGTTTCTGACCAGTGTGTTTCCAACCACTGTGTTTCTGACCACTGTGTTTGTGACCAGTGTGGTTATGGCCACTGTGTTTCTGACCAGTGTGTTTCCAACCACTGTGTTTCTGACCACTGTGTTTGTGACCAGTGTGGTTATGGCCACTGTGTTTCTGACCAGTGTGTTTCCAACCACTGTGTTTCTGACCACTGTGTTTGTGACCAGTGTGGTTATGGCCACTGTGTTTCTGACCAGTGTGTTTCCAACCACTGTGTTTCTGACCACTGTGTTTGTGACCAGTGTGGTTATGGCCACTGTGTTTCTGACCAGTGTGTTTCCAACCACTGTGTTTCTGACCACTGTGTTTGTGACCAGTGTGGTTATGGCCACTGTGTTTCTGACCAGTGTGTTTCCAACCACTGTGTTTCTGACCACTGTGTTTGTGACCAGTGTGGTTATGGCCACTGTGTTTCTGACCAGTGTGTTTCCAACCACTGTGTTTCTGACCACTGTGTTTGTGACCAGTGTGGTTATGGCCACTGTGTTTCTGACCAGTGTGTTTCCAACCACTGTGTTTCTGACCACTGTGTTTGTGACCAGTGTGGTTATGGCCACTGTGTTTCTGACCAGTGTGTTTCCAACCACTGTGTTTCTGACCACTGTGTTTGTGACCAGTGTGGTTATGGCCACTGTGTTTCTGACCAGTGTGTTTCCAACCACTGTGTTTCTGACCACTGTGTTTGTGACCAGTGTGGTTATGGCCACTGTGTTTCTGACCAGTGTGTTTCCAACCACTGTGTTTCTGACCACTGTGTTTGTGACCAGTGTGGTTATGGCCACTGTGTTTCTGACCAGTGTGTTTCCAACCACTGTGTTTCTGACCACTGTGTTTGTGACCAGTGTGGTTATGGCCACTGTGTTTCTGACCAGTGTGTTTCCAACCACTGTGTTTCTGACCACTGTGTTTGTGACCAGTGTGGTTATGGCCACTGTGTTTCTGACCAGTGTGTTTCTCACCACGGTGTTTCTGACCAGTGTGTTCCTGACAACTGTGTTCTTGACCAGTGTGTTCCTGACCAGTGTGGTCCTGACCACTGTATTTCTGACCAGTGTGTTTGTGACCACTGTGTGTCTGACCACTGTGTCTCTGACCAGTGTGTTTCTGACCACTGTGTTTCTGACCATTGTGTTTCTGACCACTGTGTTTCTGACCACTGTGTTTCTGACCAGTGTGTTAATGACCACTGTGTTTCTGACCACTGTGTTTGTGACTAGTGTGTTTATGGCCATTGTGTTTCTGTCCAGCGTGTTTCTGGCCAGTGTGTTTGAGACCACTGTGTTTCTGGCCAGTGTGTTTCTGACTACCGTGTTTCTGACCACTGTGGTTCTGACCAGTGTGTTTCTGACCAATGTGTTTCTGTCCAGCGTGTTTTTGACGAGTGTGTTTCTGACCACTGTGTTTCTGACCACTGTGTTTCTGACCACTGTGTTTCTGACCACATTGTTTCGGACCACCGTGTTTCTGACCATTGTGTACCTGACCAGTGTGTTTCTGACCACTGTGTTTCTGACCACTGTGTTTATGACCACCGTGTTTCTCACCAGTGTGCTTCCGACCACTGTGTTCTGACCAGTGTGTCTCTGACCACTGTGTTTCTGACCACCGTGTTTATGACCACGGTGTTTCTGACCAGTGTATTTCTGACCACTGTGTTTCTGACCAGTATGTTTGTGACCACTCTGTTCCTGACCAGTGTATTTCTGACCACTGTGTTCTTGACCACTGTGTTTCTGACTAGTGTGTTTCTGACCACTATGTTTCAGACCGGCGTGGTCATGACCACTGTTCTTCTGATCAGTGTGTTTTTCACCTGGGTGTTTCTGACCACTGTGTTTCTTACAAGTGTGTTTCTGACCACTGTGTTTCTCACCACTGTGTTTATGACCTGTGTGTTTCTGACCAATGTGTTTATGTCCAGTGTGTTTCTGGCCAGTGTGTTTGTGACCACTGTGTTACTGACCAGTGTGTTTTTGAGCACTGTGTTTCTGACCACTGTGGTTCTGACCAGTGTGTTTCTGAGCAGTTTGTTTCTGTCAGGTTTGTTTCTAACCAGTGTGTTTCTGACCACTGTGTTTCTGACAAATGTGTTTCTGACCACTTTGTTTCTGACCACTGTGTTTCTGACCACTGTGTTTCTGACTAGTGTGTTTCTGACGAGTGTGTTTCTGACCACTGTGTTTCTGACTAGTGTGTTTCTGACGAGTGTGTTTCTGACCACTGTGTTTCTGACTAGTGTGTTTCTGACGAGTGTGTTTCTGACCACTGTGTTTCTGACCACTGTGTCTCTGAACGCTGTGTTGCTGACCACTGTGTTTCTGACCACTGTGTTTCTGACCACGGTGTTTCTGACCAGTGTGTTTCTTATGACTGTGTCTATAACCACTGTGTTTCTCACCACAGTGTTTCTGACCAGTGTGCTTCTGACCACTGTGTTTCTGACCACTGTGTTTGTGACTAGTGTGTTCATGGCCATTGTGTTTCTGACCAGTGTGTTTCTGGCCAGTGTGTTTGTGACCACTGTGTTTCTGACCAGTGTGTTTCTCACCAGTGTGTTCTGACCAGTGTGTTTCTGACCACTGTGTTTCTGACCAGTGTGTCTCTGACAACTGTGTTTCTCACCACTGTGGTTCTGACCTGTGTGTTTCTGACCAATGGGTTTCTATCCAGTGTGTTTTTGATGAGTGTGTTTCTGACCACTGTGTTTCTGACCAGTGTGTCTCTGACAACTGTGTTTCTCACCACTGTGGTTCTGACCTGTGTGTTTCTGACCAATGGGTTTCTATCCAGTGTGTTTTTGATGAGTGTGTTTCTGACCACTGTGTTTCTGACCAGTGTGTCTCTGACAACTGTGTTTCTCACCACTGTGGTTCTGACCTGTGTGTTTCTGACCAATGGGTTTCTATCCAGTGTGTTTTTGATGAGTGTGTTTCTGACCACTGTGTTTCTGACCAGTGTGTCTCTGACAACTGTGTTTCTCACCACTGTGGTTCTGACCAGTGTGTTTCTGACCAATGGGTTTCTTTCCAGTGTGTTTCTGATCAGTGTGTTTCTGACCAGTGTGTTTCTGACGACTATGTTTCTGACAAGTGTGTTTCTGACCACTGTGTCTCTGAACGCTGTGTTTCAGACCACAGTGTTTTTTACTACTGTGTTTCTGACCACTGTGTTTCTGACGATTGTGTGTCTGACTAGTGTATTTCTGACCAGTGTGTTTATGACCAGTGTGTTTCTGACCACCGTGTGTTTGACCACTGTGTTTCTGACCACTGTATTTTTTTTACCACTGTGTTTCTGGCCACTGTGTTTCTGACCACCGTGTGTTTGACCACTGTGTTTCTGACCACTGAATTTTTTTTACCACTGTGTTTCTGGCCACTGTGTTTCTGACGACTGTGTTTATGACGAGTGTGTTTGTGACCACTCTGTTTCTGACCAGTGTGTTTCTGACCTCTGTGTTATTGACCACTGTGTTTCTGACTAGTGTGTTTCTGACCACTATGTTTCTGACCAGCGTGGTCCTGACCACCGTATTTCAGATCTGTGTGTTTGTGACGACTGTGTTTCTGACCACTGTATTTCTCACCAATGTGTTTTTGACAACTGTGTTTCTGACCACTGTGTTTGTGACCAGTGTGTTTCGGACCACTGTGTTTTTGATCACTGTGTTTTTGACCTGTGTGTCCTGACCACTGTATTTCTGTCCAGTGTGTTTCTGGCCAGTGTGTTTGTGACCACTGTGTTACTGACCAGTGTGTTTCTGGCCAGTGTGTTTGTGACCACTGTGTTACTGACCAGTGTGTTTTTGACCACTGTGTTTCTGACCACTGTGGTTCTGACCAGTGTGTTTCTGACCAGTTGGTTTCTGTCCAGTGTGTTTCTAACCAGTGTGTTTCTGACCACTGTGTTTCTGACCACTGTGTTTCTGAACACTGTGTTTCAGACCACTATGTTTTTTACTACTGTATTTGTGAACAGTGTGTTTCTGATCAGTGTGTTTCTGACCACTGTGTGTCTGACCACTTTCTTTATGACCACTGTATTTCTGACCACTGTGTTTTGACCACTGTGTTTCTGACCACTATGTTTCTGACCAGTGTGTTTGTGACCACTTTGTTTTTGACCAGTGTGTTTCTGACCACTGTGTTCTTTACCACTGTGTTTCTGACCAGTGTGTTTTTGACCACTGTGTTTCTGACCAGCGTGATCCTGACCACTGTATTTCTGATCAGTGTGTTTGAGACCACTGTGAGTCTGACCACTGTGTTTCTGACCAGTGTGTTTCTGACCACTTTGTTTCTGACCACTGTGTTTCTGACTGGTGTGTTTCTGACCACTGTGTTTCTGACCACTGTGTTTCTGACCTGTGTGTTTCTGACCACTGTGTTTCTTTCCAGTGTGTTTCTGGCCAGAGTGTTTGTGACCACTGTGTTACTGACCAGTGTGTTTGTGACAACTGTGTTTCTGACCACTGTGGTTCTGACCAGTGTGTTTCTGACCAGTGTGTTTCCGACCACTGTGTTCTGACCAGTGTGTTTCTTACCACGGTGTTTATGACCACCGTGTTTCTAACCAGTGTGTTTCCGACCACTGTGTTCTGACCAGTGTGTTTCTTACCACGGTGTTTATGACCACCGTGTTTCTAACCAGTGTGTTTCCGACCACTGTGTTCTGACCAGTGTGTTTCTTACCACGGTGTTTATGACCACCGTGTTTCTAACCAGTGTGTTTCCGACCACTGTGTTCTGACCAGTGTGTTTCTTACCACGGTGTTTATGACCACCGTGTTTCTAACCAGTGTGTTTCCGACCACTGTGTTCTGACCAGTGTGTTTCTTACCACGGTGTTTATGACCACCGTGTTTCTAACCAGTGTGTTTCCGACCACTGTGTTCTGACCAGTGTGTTTCTTACCACGGTGTTTATGACCACCGTGTTTCTAACCAGTGTGTTTCCGACCACTGTGTTCTGACCAGTGTGTTTCTTACCACGGTGTTTATGACCACCGTGTTTCTAACCAGTGTGTTTCCGACCACTGTGTTCTGACCA
This sequence comes from Penium margaritaceum, assembly GCA_023375785.1. Classification (NCBI taxonomy): domain Eukaryota; kingdom Viridiplantae; phylum Streptophyta; class Zygnematophyceae; order Desmidiales; family Peniaceae; genus Penium; species Penium margaritaceum. The sequence continues at coordinate 21,720 of SZWC01011142.1, read as the reverse complement.
GTGTGTTTCTTACCACGGTGTTTATGACCACCGTGTTTCTAACCAGTGTGTTTCCGACCACTGTGTTCTGACCAGTGTGTTTCTTACCACGGTGTTTATGACCACCGTGTTTCTAACCAGTGTGTTTCCGACCACTGTGTTCTGACCAGTGTGTTTCTTACCACGGTGTTTATGACCACCGTGTTTCTAACCAGTGTGTTTCTGACCACTGTGTTTCTGACTATGGTGTTTCTGACCAGTGTGTCTCTGAACAGTGTGTTTCTGACCCGTGTGTTTCTGCCCAGTGTGTTTCTGACCAGTGTGTTTCAGACCACTGTGTTTCTGACCGGTGTGTTTCTGACCACTGACCACATTGTTTCTGACCATTGTGTTTCTAAGCACTGCGTTTCTGAACACTGTGTTTCTAACCACTATGTTTCTAACCAGCGTGTTTCTGACCAGTGCGTTTCTTACAGGTGTGTTTCCGACCAGTGTGTTTATGACCACTGTGTTTCTAACCAGTGTGTTTCTGACCACTGTTTTCTGACCAGTGTGTTTCTGACCACTGTGTTTCTGACCACTGTGTTCCTGACAACTGTGTTTCTGACCAATGTGTGTCTGACCACCGCGTTTCTGACCATAGTGTTTATGACCAGTGTGTTTCTGACCACTGACCACATTGTTTCTGACCATTGTGTTTCTAAGCACTGCGTTTCTGAACACTGTGTTTCTAACCACTATGTTTCTAACCAGCGTGTTTCTGACCAGTGCGTTTCTTGCCAGTGTGTTTCTGACCACTGTGTTTCTAACCACTGTGTCTCTGACCAGTGTGTTTCTGACCAGTGTGTTTCCGACGAGTGTGTTTCTGACCAGTGTGCTTCTGACCACTGTGTTTCTGACCACTGCGCTTCGGACCACTTTGTTTCTGACCAGTGTGTTTCTCCCCAGTGTGTTCTGACCAGTGTGTTTCTGACCACTGACCACATTGTTTCTGACCATTGTGTTTCTAAGCACTGCGTTTCTGAACACTGTGTTTCTAACCACTATGTTTCTAACCAGCGTGTTTCTGACCAGTGCGTTTCTTGCCAGTGTGTTTCTGACCACTGTGTTTCTAACCACTGTGTCTCTGACCAGTGTGTTTCTGACCAGTGTGTTTCCGACGAGTGTGTTTCTGACCAGTGTGCTTCTGACCACTGTGTTTCTGACCACTGCGCTTCGGACCACTTTGTTTCTGACCAGTGTGTTTCTCCCCAGTGTGTTCTGACCAGTGTGTTTCTGACCACTGACCACATTGTTTCTGACCATTGTGTTTCTAAGCACTGCGTTTCTGAACACTGTGTTTCTAACCACTATGTTTCTAACCAGCGTGTTTCTGACCAGTGCGTTTCTTGCCAGTGTGTTTCTGACCACTGTGTTTCTAACCACTGTGTCTCTGACCAGTGTGTTTCTGACCAGTGTGTTTCCGACGAGTGTGTTTCTGACCAGTGTGCTTCTGACCACTGTGTTTCTGACCACTGCGCTTCGGACCACTTTGTTTCTGACCAGTGTGTTTCTCCCCAGTGTGTTCTGACCAGTGTGTTTCTGACCACTGACCACATTGTTTCTGACCATTGTGTTTCTAAGCACTGCGTTTCTGAACACTGTGTTTCTAACCACTATGTTTCTAACCAGCGTGTTTCTGACCAGTGCGTTTCTTGCCAGTGTGTTTCTGACCACTGTGTTTCTAACCACTGTGTCTCTGACCAGTGTGTTTCTGACCCGTGTGTTTCTGACCAGTGTGTTTCTGACCACTATGTTTCCGAAAACTGTGTTTATGTCCACAGTGTTTATGACCACTGTGTTTCTGACCACTGTGTTTCTGACCAGTGTGTTTCTGACCAGTGTGTTTCTGACCACTGTGTTTCTGACCAGTGTGTTTCTGACCACTGTGTTTCTGACCAGTGTGTTCTGACCAGTGTGTTTCTGACCACTGTGTTACTGACCACTGTGTTTCTTACCAGTGTGTTTCTGACCATCGTGTTTCTGCCCAGTGTGTTTCTGACCAGTGTGTTGATGAACAGTGTGTTTATGAAAACTGTGTTTCTGACCAGTGTGTTTCTGACCAGTCTGTTTTTGAAAGTGTGTTTCTGACCAGTGTGTTTCTGACCTCTGTTTCTAACCACTGTTTTTCTGACCACAGTGTTTCTGAACGCTGTGTTTCTGACCACTGTGTTTCTGACCACTGTGTTTCCGACCACTGTGTTTCTGCCCAGTGTGTTTCTGACCACTGTGTTTGTGACCAGTGTGTTTCTGACCACTGTGATTCTGACCACTGTGTTTCCGACCATTCTGTTTCTGACCAGTGTGTTTCTGATCACTGTGTATGTGACCAGTGTGTTGATGACTAGTGTGTTTCTGACTACTGTGTTTCTGACCACTGTGTTTCTGACCACTGTGTTTCTGCCAATTGTGTTTCTGACCACTGTGTTTCTGACCATAGTGTTTGTGACCACCGTGTTTATGACCCTGTGTTTTTGACCACTATGTTACTGACCAATGTGTTTCTGACCCTCGTGTTTCTGACCAGTGTGTTTCTGACCAGTGTGTTTCCGACCACTGTGTTTCTGACCAGTGTGTTTCTGACCACTGCGTCTATGACCACCGTGTTTCTGACCACTGTGTTTCTGACCACTGTGTTTTTGACCAGTGTGTTTCTGACCAATGTGTTTCAGACCACCGTGTTTCTGACATGTGCGTTTCTGACCAGTGTGTTATAAACCACCGTGCGTCTGACCCCCGTGTTCCTGACCCCTGTGTTTCTGACCCCCGTGTTTCTGACCACTGTGTTTCTGACCACTGTGTTTCTGACCACGGTGTTTATGGCCACTCTGTTTTTGAACACTGTGTTTCTGACCATGTGTTTATGACCACTGTGTTTCTGATCCATGTGTTTCTGACTACTGTGTTAATGACCACTGTGTTTCTGACCACTCTGTTTCTGACCAGTGTGTTTCTGACCACTCTGTTTCTGACCACTGTGTTTCTGACCACTGTGCTTCTGACCACTGTGTTTCTGACCACTGTGTTTCTGACCAGTGTGATTCTGACCAGTGTGTTTCTGACCAGTGTGTTTCTTACCACGGTGTTTATGACCACCGTGTTTCTAACCAGTGTGTTTCCGACCACTGTGTTCTGACCAGTGTGTTTCTGACCACTGTGTTTCTGACCATGTGTTTATGACCACTGTGTTTCTGATCCATGTGTTTCTGACTACTGTGTTAATGACCACTCTGTTTCTGACCACTCTGTTTCTGACCAGTGTGTTTCTGACCACTCTGTTTCTGACCACTGTGTTTCTGACCACTGTGCTTCTGACCACTGTGTTTCTGACCACTGTGTTTTTGACCACTGTGTTTCTGATCACTGTGTTTCTGACCACTGTGTTTCTGACCAGTGTGATTCTGACCAGTGTGTTTCTGACCAGTGTGTTTCTTACCACGGTGTTTATGACCACCGTGTTTCTAACCAGTGTGTTTCCGACCACTGTGTTCTGACCAGTGTGTTTCTGACCACTGTGTTTCTGACCATGTGTTTATGACCACTGTGTTTCTGATCCATGTGTTTCTGACTACTGTGTTAATGACCACTCTGTTTCTGACCACTCTGTTTCTGACCAGTGTGTTTCTGACCACTCTGTTTCTGACCACTGTGTTTCTGACCACTGTGCTTCTGACCACTGTGTTTCTGACCACTGTGTTTTTGACCACTGTGTTTCTGATCACTGTGTTTCTGACCACTGTGTTTCTGACCAGTGTGATTCTGACCAGTGTGTTTCTGACCAGTGTGTTTCTTACCACGGTGTTTATGACCACCGTGTTTCTAACCAGTGTGTTTCCGACCACTGTGTTCTGACCAGTGTGTTTCTGACCACTGTGTTTCTGACCATGTGTTTATGACCACTGTGTTTCTGATCCATGTGTTTCTGACTACTGTGTTAATGACCACTCTGTTTCTGACCACTCTGTTTCTGACCAGTGTGTTTCTGACCACTCTGTTTCTGACCACTGTGTTTCTGACCACTGTGCTTCTGACCACTGTGTTTCTGACCACTGTGTTTTTGACCACTGTGTTTCTGATCACTGTGTTTCTGACCACTGTGTTTCTGACCAGTGTGATTCTGACCAGTGTGTTTCTGACCAGTGTGTTTCTTACCACGGTGTTTATGACCACCGTGTTTCTAACCAGTGTGTTTCCGACCACTGTGTTCTGACCAGTGTGTTTCTGACCACTGTGTTTCTGACCATGTGTTTATGACCACTGTGTTTCTGATCCATGTGTTTCTGACTACTGTGTTAATGACCACTCTGTTTCTGACCACTCTGTTTCTGACCAGTGTGTTTCTGACCACTCTGTTTCTGACCACTGTGTTTCTGACCACTGTATTTCTCCACCCCGTGTTTCTGACCAGTGTGTTTTTGACCAGTCTGTTTCTGACCACTATGTTTATGACCACTGTGTTTTTGACCAGTGTTTTCTGACCTGTGTGTTTCTGACCACTGTGTTTCTGACCACTGTGTTTCTGACCAGTGTGTTTCTGACCACTGTGTTTCTGACCACTGTGTTTCAGACCACTGGATTTCTGCCCGCAGTGTTTTTGACCCCTGTGTTTCTGACCAGTGTGTTTCTGACCAGTGTGTTTCTGACCAGTTTGTTTCTGACCAGTGTGTTTCTCACCTCTGTGTTTATGACATGTGTGTTTCTGACCAGTGTGTTTATGACCAGTGTGTTTCTGACCTCCGTGTTTCCGACCACTGTGTTTCTGGCCATTGTGTTTATAACCACAGTGTTTCCGACGAGTGTGTTTCTGACCAGTGTGTTTCTCACCACTGTGTTTCTGACCACTGTGTGTCTGACCACTGTGTTTCTGACCATTGTGTTTATAACCACGGTGTTTCTGACGAGTGTGTTTCTGACCACTGTGTTTCTCACCACTGTGTTTCTGACCACTGTGTGTCTGACCACTGTGTTTCTGACCATTGTGTTTATAACCACGGTGTTTCTGACGAGTGTGTTTCTGACCACTGTGTTTCTCACCACTGTGTTTCTGACCACTGTGTGTCTGACCACTGTGTTTCTGACCATTGTGTTTATAACCACGGTGTTTCTGACGAGTGTGTTTCTGACCACTGTGTTTCTCACCACTGTGTTTCTGACCACTGTGTGTCTGACCACTGTGTTTCTGACCATTGTGTTTATAACCACGGTGTTTCTGACGAGTGTGTTTCTGACCACTGTGTTTCTCACCACTGTGTTTCTGACCACTGTGTGTCTGACCACTGTGTTTCTGACCATTGTGTTTATAACCACGGTGTTTCTGACGAGTGTGTTTCTGACCACTGTGTTTCTCACCACTGTGTTTCTGACCACTGTGTGTCTGACCACTGTGTTTCTGACCATTGTGTTTATAACCACGGTGTTTCTGACGAGTGTGTTTCTGACCACTGTGTTTCTCACCACTGTGTTTCTGACCACTGTGTGTCTGACCACTGTGTTTCTGACCATTGTGTTTATAACCACGGTGTTTCTGACGAGTGTGTTTCTGACCACTGTGTTTCTCACCACTGTGTTTCTGACCACTGTGTGTCTGACCACTGTGTTTCTGACCATTGTGTTTATAACCACGGTGTTTCTGACGAGTGTGTTTCTGACCACTGTGTTTCTCACCACTGTGTTTCTGACCACTGTGTGTCTGACCACTGTGTTTCTGACCATTGTGTTTATAACCACGGTGTTTCTGACGAGTGTGTTTCTGACCACTGTGTTTCTCACCACTGTGTTTCTGACCACTGTGTGTCTGACCACTGTGTTTCTGACCATTGTGTTTATAACCACGGTGTTTCTGACGAGTGTGTTTCTGACCACTGTGTTTCTCACCACTGTGTTTCTGACCACTGTGTGTCTGACCACTGTGTTTCTGACCATTGTGTTTATAACCACGGTGTTTCTGACGAGTGTGTTTCTGACCACTGTGTTTCTCACCACTGTGTTTCTGACCACTGTGTGTCTGACCACTGTGTTTCTGACCATTGTGTTTATAACCACGGTGTTTCTGACGAGTGTGTTTCTGACCACTGTGTTTCTCACCACTGTGTTTCTGACCACTGTGTGTCTGACCACTGTGTTTCTGACCATTGTGTTTATAACCACGGTGTTTCTGACGAGTGTGTTTCTGACCACTGTGTTTCTCACCACTGTGTTTCTGACCACTGTGTGTCTGACCACTGTGTTTCTGACCAGTGTGCTTCTGACCAGCGTGTTTCTAACTAGTGTGTTTCTGACCAGTGTGTTTGTGACCAGTGTGGTTCTGACCACCGTGTTTCTGACCAGTGTGTTTCTGACCAGTGTGTTTCTGACCAGTGTGTTTTTGACCACTGTCTTTCTGACAAGTGTGTTTCTGACCACTGTGTTTCTAACCAATGTGTTGCTCGCCACTATGTCTCTGACGACTTTGTATTCTGACCATTGTGTTTCTGACCACAATGTTTCTGACCAGTGTGTTTCTGACCACTGTGGTTCTCACCAGTGTGTTTCTGACCACTGCCTTTCTCACCAGTGTGTTTCTGACCAGTGTGTTTCTGAACAGTGTGTTTCAGACCAGTGTGTTTCTGACCAGTGTGTTGCTGACCACTGTGTTTCTGACCACTGGTTTTTGACAACTGTGTTAATGACCAGTGTGTTTCTGACCAGTGTGTTTCTGACCACCGTGTTTCTGACCACTGTGTTTCTCACCAGTGTGTTTCTGACCACTGTGGTTCTCACCAGTGTGTTTCTGACCAGTGTGTTTCAGACGAGTGTGTTTCTGACCACTGTGTTTCTGACCACTGTGTTTCTGACCACTGTGTTTCTGACCACTGTGTTTCTGAGCAGTGTGTTTCTGACCACTGTGTTTCGGACCAGGGTGTTGCTGACCACTGGGTTTCTGACCAGAGTGTTTCTGACCAGTGTGTTTCTGACCACTGTGTTTCCGACCACAATGTTCCTGATCAGTGTGTTTCTGACCAGTGTGTTTCTGACCAGTGTATTTCTGACCACTGTGTTTCTGACCACCGTGTTTCTGACCACTGTTTTTCTGACCGCAGTGTTTCTGACCACCGTGTTTCCAACCAATGCATTTCTGACCAGTGTGTGTTTGTCCACCGTGTTTATGACCACAGTGTTTCTGACCACTGTGTTTCTGACCACAAAGTTTCTTCTCACCAGTGTTATAACCACTGTGTTTCTGACCACTCTGTTTCTGACCACTATGGTTCTGACCACTGTGTTTCTGACCACTGTGTTTTTGACCACTGTGTTTCTGATCACTGTGTTTCTGACCACTGTGTTTCTCACCAGTGTGTTTATAACTACTATGTTTCTGACCAGTGTGTTTCTGACCACTGTGCTTCCAACCACTATGTTTCTGACCAGCGTGTTTCTGACCACTATGTTTCATACCAGTGTGTTTCTGACCAGTGTGTTTTGGACCAGTGTGTTTCTGACCAATGTGTTTCTGACCACAGACTTTCTGATCACTGTGTTTCTGACCACTTTGTTTCTGACCAGTGTGTTTCTTACCAGTGTGTTTCTGACCAGTGTGTTTCTGACCACTGTGTTTCTGACCAGTGTGTTTCTGACCAGTGTGTTTCTGACCACTGTGTTTCTGACCTGTGTGTTTCTGACCACTGTGTTTCTGACCACAGACTTTCTGATCACTGTGTTTCTGACCACTGTGTTTCTGACCTGTGTGTTTCTGACCACTGTGTTTCTGACCACAGACTTTCTGATCACTGTGTTTCTGACCACTGTGTTTCTGACCTGTGTGTTTCTGACCACTGTGTTTCTGACCACAGACTTTCTGATCACTGTGTTTCTGACCACTGTGTTTCTGACCTGTGTGTTTCTGACCACTGTGTTTCTGACCACAGACTTTCTGATCACTGTGTTTCTGACCACTGTGTTTCTGACCTGTGTGTTTCTGACCACTGTGTTTCTGACCACAGACTTTCTGATCACTGTGTTTCTGACCACTGTGTTTCTGACCTGTGTGTTTCTGACCACTGTGTTTCTGACCACAGACTTTCTGATCACTGTGTTTCTGACCACTGTGTTTCTGACCTGTGTGTTTCTGACCACTGTGTTTCTGACCACAGACTTTCTGATCACTGTGTTTCTGACCACTGTGTTTCTGACCTGTGTGTTTCTGACCACTGTGTTTCTGACCACAGACTTTCTGATCACTGTGTTTCTGACCACTGTGTTTCTGACCTGTGTGTTTCTGACCACTGTGTTTCTGACCACAGACTTTCTGATCACTGTGTTTCTGACCACTGTGTTTCTGACCTGTGTGTTTCTGACCACTGTGTTTCTGACCACAGACTTTCTGATCACTGTGTTTCTGACCACTGTGTTTCTGACCTGTGTGTTTCTGACCACTGTGTTTCTGACCACAGACTTTCTGATCACTGTGTTTCTGACCACTGTGTTTCTGACCTGTGTGTTTCTGACCACTGTGTTTCTGACCACAGACTTTCTGATCACTGTGTTTCTGACCACTGTGTTTCTGACCAGGGTGATTCTGACCACTGTGTTTCTGACCACAGTGTTTCTGACCACTGTGTTTCTGACCAGTGTGTTTCTCACCACTGTGTTTCTGAACAGTGTCTTTCTGACCACTGTGTTTTTTAACATTGTGTTTCTGGCCACTGTGTTTCTGACCACTGTGTTTCTGAACAGTGTGTTAATGACCACTGTGTTTCTGACCACCGTGTTTCCGACCAGCGTGTTTCTGACCACTGTGTTTCTAACCACTGTGTTTCTGACCACTGTGTTTCTGACCAGTGTCTTTCTGACCACTATGTTTCTGACCAATGTCTTTCTTACCACAATGTTTCTTACCAGCGTGTTCCTGACCACTGTGTTTCTGACCACTGTGTTTCTGACCACGGTGTTTCTGACCACTGTGTTTCTGACCACTGTGTTTCTGACCACTGTGTTTCTGACCACTGTGTTTCTGACCGCTGAGTTTCTGACCACTGTGTTTCTGACTAATGTGTTGCTGACCACGGTGTTTCTAACCAGCGGGTTTCTGACCTTTGTGTTTCCGACCACTGTGTTTCTGACCACTGTGTTTCCGAGCAGTGTGTTTCTGACCAGTGTGTTGCTAACCACCGTGTTTCTGACCAGTGTGTTTCTGACCACCGTGTTTCTGACCAGTGTGTTTCTGACCACTATGTTTCTGACCAATGTGTTTCTGACCAGTGTGTTTCTGACCACTGTGTTTTGGACCACTGTGTTTCTGACCACTGTGTTTCTGACCAATGTGTGTCTGGCCAGTGTGTTTCTGACCATTGTGTTTCTGACCACTATATTTCTGACCAGCTTGTTTCTGACCAGTGTGTTTCTGGCCACTGTGTTTCGGACCAGAGTGTTTCTGACCACTGGGTTTCTGACCAGTGTGTTTCTGACCACCGTGTCTCTAACCAGTGTGTTTCTGACCAATGTGTTTCTGACCATTGTGTTTTTAACAACCTGTTTCTTACAAGTGTGTTTCTGACCACTGTGTTTCCGACCAATGTGTTTCTGAACAGTGTGTTTCTGACCACAATGTTTCTGACCAGTGTGTTTCTGACCAGTGTGTTTCTGACCGCGGTGTTTCTGACCTCTGTGGTTCTGATCACTGTGTTTTTGACCAGCGTGTCTCTGACCACTGTGCTTCTTACCACTGTGTTTCTGACCAGTGTGTTTCTGACTACTGTGTTTCTGACCAGTGTGTTTCTGACCAGTGTGTTTGTGACCACTATGTTTCTAACCACTGTGTTTCTGACCACTATGTTTCTGACTCCTGTGTTTCCGACCACTGTGTTTCTGCCCAGTGTGTTTCTGACCACTATGTTTCCCACCACTGTGTTTCTGACCACTATGTTTCTGACTCCTGTGTTTCCGACCACTGTGTTTCTGCCCAGTGTGTTTCTGACCACTATGTTTCCCACCACTGTGTTTCTGACCACTATGTTTCTGACTCCTGTGTTTCCGACCACTGTGTTTCTGCCCAGTGTGTTTCTGACCACTATGTTTCCCACCACTGTGTTTCTGACCACTATGTTTCTGACTCCTGTGTTTCCGACCACTGTGTTTCTGCCCAGTGTGTTTCTGACCACTATGTTTCCCACCACTGTGTTTCTGACCACTATGTTTCTGACTCCTGTGTTTCCGACCACTGTGTTTCTGCCCAGTGTGTTTCTGACCACTATGTTTCCCACCACTGTGTTTCTGACCACTATGTTTCTGACTCCTGTGTTTCCGACCACTGTGTTTCTGCCCAGTGTGTTTCTGACCACTATGTTTCCCACCACTGTGTTTCTGACCACTATGTTTCTGACTCCTGTGTTTCCGACCACTGTGTTTCTGCCCAGTGTGTTTCTGACCACTATGTTTCCCACCACTGTGTTTCTGACCACTATGTTTCTGACTCCTGTGTTTCCGACCACTGTGTTTCTGCCCAGTGTGTTTCTGACCACTATGTTTCCCACCACTGTGTTTCTGACCACTATGTTTCTGACTCCTGTGTTTCCGACCACTGTGTTTCTGCCCAGTGTGTTTCTGACCACTATGTTTCCCACCACTGTGTTTCTGACCACTATGTTTCTGACTCCTGTGTTTCCGACCACTGTGTTTCTGCCCAGTGTGTTTCTGACCACTATGTTTCCCACCACTGTGTTTCTGACCACTATGTTTCTGACTCCTGTGTTTCCGACCACTGTGTTTCTGCCCAGTGTGTTTCTGACCACTATGTTTCCCACCACTGTGTTTCTGACCACTATGTTTCTGACTCCTGTGTTTCCGACCACTGTGTTTCTGCCCAGTGTGTTTCTGACCACTGTGTTTGTGACCACAGTGTTTCTGACCACTGTGTTTCTGACCACTGTGTTTCCGACCACTCTGTTTCTGACTAGTGTGTTTCTAACCACTGTGTATGTGACCAGAATGTTGATGACCAGTGTGTTTCTGACCACTGTGTTTCTGACCACTGTGTTTCTGACCACTGCGTTTATGACCACTGTGTTTCTGACCACTGTGTTTCTGTGTTTCTGGTTTCTGCCCAGTGTGTTTCTGACCACTGTGTTTCTGACCACTGTGTTTCTGACCAGTGTGTTTCTGACCAGTCTGTTTTTGAAAGTGTGTTTCTGACCAGTGTGTTTCTGACCACTGTTTCTAACCACTGTGTTTCTGACCACAGTGTTTCTGACCGCTGTGTTTCTGACCACTGTGTTTCTGACCACTGTGTTTCCGACCACTGTGTTTCTGCCCAGTTTGTTTGTGACCACTATGTTTCCGACCACTGTGTTTCTGACCACTACGTTTCTGTCCACTGTGTTTCCGACCACTGTGTTTCTGCCGAGTGTGTTTCTGACCACTGTGTTTTTGACCACTGTGTATCTGACCACTGTGTTTCTGACCACTGTGTTTCCGACCACTCTGTTTCTGACCAGTGTGTTTCTGACCACTGTGTTTCCGACCACTGTGTTTCTGACCACTACGTTTCTGACCACTGTGTTTCCGACCACTGTGTTTCTGCCCAGTTTGTTTGTGACCACTATGTTTCCGACCACTGTGTTTCTGACCACTACGTTTCTGACCACTGTGTTTCCGACCACTGTGTTTCTGCCCAGTTTGTTTGTGACCACTATGTTTCCGACCACTGTGTTTCTGACCACTACGTTTCTGACCACTGTGTTTCCGACCACTGTGTTTCTGCCCAGTTTGTTTGTGACCACTATGTTTCCGACCACTGTGTTTCTGACCACTACGTTTCTGACCACTGTGTTTCCGACCACTGTGTTTCTGCCCAGTTTGTTTGTGACCACTATGTTTCCGACCACTGTGTTTCTGACCACTACGTTTCTGACCACTGTGTTTCCGACCACTGTGTTTCTGCCCAGTTTGTTTGTGACCACTATGTTTCCGACCACTGTGTTTCTGACCACTACGTTTCTGACCACTGTGTTTCCGACCACTGTGTTTCTGCCCAGTTTGTTTGTGACCACTATGTTTCCGACCACTGTGTTTCTGACCACTACGTTTCTGACCACTGTGTTTCCGACCACTGTGTTTCTGCCCAGTTTGTTTGTGACCACTATGTTTCCGACCACTGTGTTTCTGACCACTACGTTTCTGACCACTGTGTTTCCGACCACTGTGTTTCTGCCCAGTTTGTTTGTGACCACTATGTTTCCGACCACTGTGTTTCTGACCACTACGTTTCTGACCACTGTGTTTCCGACCACTGTGTTTCTGCCCAGTTTGTTTGTGACCACTATGTTTCCGACCACTGTGTTTCTGACCACTACGTTTCTGACCACTGTGTTTCCGACCACTGTGTTTCTGCCCAGTTTGTTTGTGACCACTATGTTTCCGACCACTGTGTTTCTGACCACTACGTTTCTGACCACTGTGTTTCCGACCACTGTGTTTCTGCCCAGTTTGTTTGTGACCACTATGTTTCCGACCACTGTGTTTCTGACCACTACGTTTCTGACCACTGTGTTTCCGACCACTGTGTTTCTGCCCAGTTTGTTTGTGACCACTATGTTTCCGACCACTGTGTTTCTGACCACTACGTTTCTGACCACTGTGTTTCCGACCACTGTGTTTCTGCCCAGTTTGTTTGTGACCACTATGTTTCCGACCACTGTGTTTCTGACCACTACGTTTCTGACCACTGTGTTTCCGACCACTGTGTTTCTGCCCAGTTTGTTTGTGACCACTATGTTTCCGACCACTGTGTTTCTGACCACTACGTTTCTGACCACTGTGTTTCCGACCACTGTGTTTCTGCCCAGTTTGTTTGTGACCACTATGTTTCCGACCACTGTGTTTCTGACCACTGTGTTTCTGCCCCCTGTGTTTCTGACCAGTGTGTTTCTGACCTGTGTGTTTCTGACCACTGTGTTTCTGACCATTGTGCTTCTGACCACTGTGTTTCCGACCACAATGTTCCTGACCAGTGTGTTTCTGACCAGTGTGTTTCTAACCAGTGTGTTTCTGACCATTGTATTTCTGACCACTGTGTTTCTGACCAGTGTGTTTCTGACCAGTGTGTTTCTGACCAGTGTGTTTCTGACCAGTGTGTTTCTGACCGATGTGTGTCTTACCAGTGTGTTTCTGACCACTCTAGTTCTGACAAGTGTTCTTCTAACCAATGTGTTTCTCACCACTGTGTTTCTGACCACTGTGTTTCTGCCCCCTGTGTTTCTGACCAGTGTGTTTCTGATGACTGTGTTTCTGACCAGTGTGTTTCTGACCACTGGTTTCTGACACCCGTGTATCTGACCACTTTGTTTCTGACCACTGTGTTTGTGACCAGCGTGTTTGTGACCAGCGTGTTTCTGACCAGAGTGTTTCTGACCAGTGTGTTTAACACCGGTGTGTTTCTGACCACTGTGTTTCGGACCAGTGTATTTCTGACCACCGTGTTTCTGACCAGTGTGTTTCTGACCACTGTGTTTCTGACCACTGTGTTTCAGACCAGTGTGTTTCTGACCAGTGTGTTTGTGAAAAGTGTGGTTCTGACCACGGTGTTTCTGACCAGTGTGTTTCTGACCACTCTGTTTCTGACCGCTGTGTTTCTGACTGCTGTGTTTCTTACCAGTGTGTTTCTGACAAGTGTGTTTCTGACCAGTGTGTTTCTGACCAGTGTGTTTCTGACCAGTGTGTTTTTGACCACTGTGTTTCTGACAAGTGTGTTTCTGACCACTGTGTTTCTAACCAATGTGTTGCTCGCCACTATGTCTCTGACGACTTTGTATTCTGACCATTGTGTTTCTGACCACAATGTATCTGACCAGTGTGTTTCTGACCACTGTGTTTCTGACCAGTGTGTTTCTGACCACTGCCTTTCTCACCAGTGTGTTTCTGACCAGTGTGTTTCTGAACAGTGTGTTTCAGACTAGTGTGTTTCTGACCAGTGTGTTCCTGACCACTGTGTTTCTGACCACTGGTTTCTGACAACTGTGTTTATGACCAGTGTGTTTCTGACCAGTGTGTTTCTGACCACCGTGTTTAGAGCCAGTGTGTTTCTGACCAGTGTGTTTCTGACCACAGTGTTTCTGACCACTGTGTTTCTGACCACTGTGTTTCTGACCACTGTGTTTCTGACCAGTGTGTTTCTGACCGCTGTGTTTCCGACCACAGTGTTCCTGATCAGTGTGTTTCTGACCAGTGTGTTTCTGACCAGTGTATTTCTGACCACTGTGTTTCTGACCACCGTGTTTCTGACCACTGTGTTTCTGACCGCAGTGTTTCTCACCACTGTGTTTTCAACCAATGTATTTCTGACCAGTGTGTGTCTGTCCACCGTGTTTATGACCACACTGTTTCTGACCACTGTGTTTCTGACCACAAAGTTTCTGACCACTGTGTTTATAACCACTGTGTTTCTGACCACTCTGTTTCTGACCAGTGTGTTTCTGACCACTGTGTTTCTGACCAGTGTGTTTCTTACCACTGTGTTTCTGACTAGTGTGTTTTTGACAAGTGTGTTTCTGACCACTGTGTTCCTGACCCGTGTGTTTCTGACCACTGTGTTTCTGACCATTGTGTTTTTGACAACCTGTTTCTTACAAGTGTGTTTCTGACCACTGTGTTTATGACCAGTGTGTTTCTGACCACTGTGTTTCCGACCAATGTGTTTCTGAACAGTGTGTTTCTGACCACAATGTTTCTGACCACTTTCTTTCTGACCAGTGTGTTTTTGACCAGTGTGTTTCTGACGACGGTGTTTCTGACCTCTGTGGTTCTGACCACTGTGTTTTTGACCAGCGTGTCTCCGTCCACTGTGCTTCTTACCACTGTGTTTCTGACCAGTGTGTTTCTGACCACTGTGTTCCTGACCAGTGTGTTTCTGACCACTGTGTCTCTGACCACCGTGTTTCTGACCACTGTGTTTCTGACTACGGTGTTTCTGACCACTTTGTTTCTGACCAGTGTGTTTTTGACCAGTGTGTTTCCGACGACGGTGTTTCTGACCTCTGTGGTTCTGACCACTGTGTTTTTGACCAGTGTGTTTCTGACGACGGTGTTTCTGACCACTGTGGTTCTGACCACTGTGTTTCTGACCACGGTGTGTCTGACCACTTTGTGTCTGACCACTGTGTTTCTGACCACTATGTTTCTGACCACTGTGTTTCTGAGGACGGTGTTTCTGACCGCTGTGTTTCTGACCACTGTGTTTCCGACCAGTGTGTTTCTGACCACTGTGTCTCTGACCACCGTGTTTCTGACCACTGTGTTTCTGACTACGGTGTTTCTGACCACTTTGTTTCTGACCAGTGTGTTTTTGACCAGTGTGTTTCCGACGACGGTGTTTCTGACCTCTGTGGTTCTGACCACTGTGTTTTTGACCAGTGTGTTTCTGACGACGGTGTTTCTGACCACTGTGGTTCTGACCACTGTGTTTCTGACCACGGTGTGTCTGACCACTTTGTGTCTGACCACTGTGTTTCTGACCACTATGTTTCTGACCACTGTGTTTCTGAGGACGGTGTTTCTGACCGCTGTGTTTCTGACCACTGTGTTTCCGACCAGTGTGTTTCTGACCACTGTGTCTCTGACCACCGTGTTTCTGACCACTGTGTTTCTGACTACGGTGTTTCTGACCACTTTGTTTCTGACCAGTGTGTTTTTGACCAGTGTGTTTCCGACGACGGTGTTTCTGACCTCTGTGGTTCTGACCACTGTGTTTTTGACCAGTGTGTTTCTGACGACGGTGTTTCTGACCACTGTGGTTCTGACCACTGTGTTTCTGACCACGGTGTGTCTGACCACTTTGTGTCTGACCACTGTGTTTCTGACCACTATGTTTCTGACCACTGTGTTTCTGAGGACGGTGTTTCTGACCGCTGTGTTTCTGACCACTGTGTTTCCGACCAGTGTGTTTCTGACCACTGTGTCTCTGACCACCGTGTTTCTGACCACTGTGTTTCTGACTACGGTGTTTCTGACCACTTTGTTTCTGACCAGTGTGTTTTTGACCAGTGTGTTTCCGACGACGGTGTTTCTGACCTCTGTGGTTCTGACCACTGTGTTTTTGACCAGTGTGTTTCTGACGACGGTGTTTCTGACCACTGTGGTTCTGACCACTGTGTTTCTGACCACGGTGTGTCTGACCACTTTGTGTCTGACCACTGTGTTTCTGACCACTATGTTTCTGACCACTGTGTTTCTGAGGACGGTGTTTCTGACCGCTGTGTTTCTGACCACTGTGTTTCCGACCAGTGTGTTTCTGACCACTGTGTCTCTGACCACCGTGTTTCTGACCACTGTGTTTCTGACTACGGTGTTTCTGACCACTTTGTTTCTGACCAGTGTGTTTTTGACCAGTGTGTTTCCGACGACGGTGTTTCTGACCTCTGTGGTTCTGACCACTGTGTTTTTGACCAGTGTGTTTCTGACGACGGTGTTTCTGACCACTGTGGTTCTGACCACTGTGTTTCTGACCACGGTGTGTCTGACCACTTTGTGTCTGACCACTGTGTTTCTGACCACTATGTTTCTGACCACTGTGTTTCTGAGGACGGTGTTTCTGACCGCTGTGTTTCTGACCACTGTGTTTCCGACCAGTGTGTTTCTGACCACTGTGTCTCTGACCACCGTGTTTCTGACCACTGTGTTTCTGACTACGGTGTTTCTGACCACTTTGTTTCTGACCAGTGTGTTTTTGACCAGTGTGTTTCCGACGACGGTGTTTCTGACCTCTGTGGTTCTGACCACTGTGTTTTTGACCAGTGTGTTTCTGACGACGGTGTTTCTGACCACTGTGGTTCTGACCACTGTGTTTCTGACCACGGTGTGTCTGACCACTTTGTGTCTGACCACTGTGTTTCTGACCACTATGTTTCTGACCACTGTGTTTCTGAGGACGGTGTTTCTGACCGCTGTGTTTCTGACCACTGTGTTTCCGACCAGTGTGTTTCTGACCACTGTGTCTCTGACCACCGTGTTTCTGACCACTGTGTTTCTGACTACGGTGTTTCTGACCACTTTGTTTCTGACCAGTGTGTTTTTGACCAGTGTGTTTCCGACGACGGTGTTTCTGACCTCTGTGGTTCTGACCACTGTGTTTTTGACCAGTGTGTTTCTGACGACGGTGTTTCTGACCACTGTGGTTCTGACCACTGTGTTTCTGACCACGGTGTGTCTGACCACTTTGTGTCTGACCACTGTGTTTCTGACCACTATGTTTCTGACCACTGTGTTTCTGAGGACGGTGTTTCTGACCGCTGTGTTTCTGACCACTGTGTTTCCGACCAGTGTGTTTCTGACCACTGTGTCTCTGACCACCGTGTTTCTGACCACTGTGTTTCTGACTACGGTGTTTCTGACCACTTTGTTTCTGACCAGTGTGTTTTTGACCAGTGTGTTTCCGACGACGGTGTTTCTGACCTCTGTGGTTCTGACCACTGTGTTTTTGACCAGTGTGTTTCTGACGACGGTGTTTCTGACCACTGTGGTTCTGACCACTGTGTTTCTGACCACGGTGTGTCTGACCACTTTGTGTCTGACCACTGTGTTTCTGACCACTATGTTTCTGACCACTGTGTTTCTGAGGACGGTGTTTCTGACCGCTGTGTTTCTGACCACTGTGTTTCCGACCAGTGTGTTTCTGACCACTGTGTCTCTGACCACCGTGTTTCTGACCACTGTGTTTCTGACTACGGTGTTTCTGACCACTTTGTTTCTGACCAGTGTGTTTTTGACCAGTGTGTTTCCGACGACGGTGTTTCTGACCTCTGTGGTTCTGACCACTGTGTTTTTGACCAGTGTGTTTCTGACGACGGTGTTTCTGACCACTGTGGTTCTGACCACTGTGTTTCTGACCACGGTGTGTCTGACCACTTTGTGTCTGACCACTGTGTTTCTGACCACTATGTTTCTGACCACTGTGTTTCTGAGGACGGTGTTTCTGACCGCTGTGTTTCTGACCACTGTGTTTCCGACCAGTGTGTTTCTGACCACTGTGTCTCTGACCACCGTGTTTCTGACCACTGTGTTTCTGACTACGGTGTTTCTGACCACTTTGTTTCTGACCAGTGTGTTTTTGACCAGTGTGTTTCCGACGACGGTGTTTCTGACCTCTGTGGTTCTGACCACTGTGTTTTTGACCAGTGTGTTTCTGACGACGGTGTTTCTGACCACTGTGGTTCTGACCACTGTGTTTCTGACCACGGTGTGTCTGACCACTTTGTGTCTGACCACTGTGTTTCTGACCACTATGTTTCTGACCACTGTGTTTCTGAGGACGGTGTTTCTGACCGCTGTGTTTCTGACCACTGTGTTTCCGACCAGTGTGTTTCTGACCACTGTGTCTCTGACCACCGTGTTTCTGACCACTGTGTTTCTGACTACGGTGTTTCTGACCACTTTGTTTCTGACCAGTGTGTTTTTGACCAGTGTGTTTCCGACGACGGTGTTTCTGACCTCTGTGGTTCTGACCACTGTGTTTTTGACCAGTGTGTTTCTGACGACGGTGTTTCTGACCACTGTGGTTCTGACCACTGTGTTTCTGACCACGGTGTGTCTGACCACTTTGTGTCTGACCACTGTGTTTCTGACCACTATGTTTCTGACCACTGTGTTTCTGAGGACGGTGTTTCTGACCGCTGTGTTTCTGACCAGTGTGTTTCTGACCACTGTGTTTCTGACCACGGTGTTTCTGACCACTTTGTTTCTGACCACTGTGTTTCTGACCACTGTGTTTCTGACCACTGTGTTTCTGACCGCTGTGTTTCTGACCACTGTGTTTCTGACTAATGTGTTGCTGACCACGGTTTTTCTAACCAGCGGGTTTCTGACCTGTGTGTTTCCGACCATTGTGTTTCTGACCACTGTGTTTCTGACTAATGTGTTGCTGACCACGGTTTTTCTAACCAGCGGGTTTCTGACCTGTGTGTTTCCGACCATTGTGTTTCTGACCACTGTCTTTCCGATCAGTGTGTTTCTGACCAGTGTGTTGCTAACCACTGTGTTTCTGACCAGTTTGTTTCTGACCACAGTGTCTCTGACCAGTTTGTTTCTGAACACTTTGTTTCTGACCACCGTGTTCCTGACCAGAGTGTTTCTGACTAGTGTGTTTCTGACCACCGTGTTTCTGACCACTGTGTTTCTGACCAGTGTGTTTCTGACCAGTGTGTTTCTGACCAGTGTATTTCTGACCAGTGTGTTTCTGACCACTGTGTTTTGGACCACTGTGTTTCTGAACACTGTGTTTCTGACCACTGTATTTCTGACCAACGTGTGTCTGGACAGTGTGTTTCTGACCACTGTGTTTGTGTCCACTATATTTATGACCAGCGTGTTTTTGACCAGTGTGTTTCTGGCCACTGTGTTTCTGTCCAGTTTGTTTCTGACCACAATGTTTCTGACCAGTGTGTTTCTGGCCAGTGTGTTTCTGACCAGTGTGTTTGTGACCACCGTGTTTCTGACCGGTGTGTTTCTGACAGCTGTGTTTCTGACCACTGTGTTTCTGACCAGTGTGTTTCTGACCAGTGTATTTCTGACCAGTGTGTTTCTGACCACTGTGTCTCTGACCACCGTGTTTCTGACCACTGTGTTTCTGACCAGTGTGTTTCTGACTGCTATGTTTCTGACCACACTGTTTATGACCACTGTGTTTCTTTCCATTGTCTTTCTGACCACCGTTTTTAGGACCAGTGTGTTTCTGACCACTCTATTTCCGACCAGTGTGTTTCTAACAACCGGGTTTCTGACCACTGTGTTTCTGACCACTGTGTTTCTAACCTGTGTGTTTCTGGCCAGTGTGTTTCTGACCAGTGTGTTTCTGACCACTGTGTTTCTGACCTCTGTGTTTCTAACCACTGTGTTTCTGACCACTTTGTTTCTGACCACTGTCTATCTGACCACTGTGTTCATGACCACTGGTTTTCTGACCAGAATGTTTCTGACCACTGTGCTTTTGACCACTGTATTTCTGACCACTGTGTTCCTGACCACTGTGTTTTCTACCACTGTGTTTCCAACCACTATGTTTCTGACAACGGTGTTTCTGACCTGTGTTTTTCTGACCACTGTGTTTCTGACCACTGTGTTTCTGACCAGTGTGTTTCT
>SZWC01011140.1:78997-91259 GCA_023375785.1 Penium margaritaceum | reverse complement strand
ACCCTTTGTCCCCATGTGCTATGTGTGATCCATGCATGATGTGGTCGAGACCCGGATATCCGGAGACATTCTTCCGGAGTCACGAGGAGACCTTGTTTCTTTGTCTCTTTGCATGATGTTTGACACGTGTGTGTGATTGCGTTCGTGCATGGTCGAGACCCGGGCACTTGGTGGTGCGCACCATTGTCACGAGGAGACCTTGTGCTGTGGCATGCTTGATTGGTGCTTGCCATGTTTGGTTTCCCGAGTCATCCTGTCCTGTCTTTGCTCAGCCATTGTGGCCTTGACGGTTGTGTCAGCCAGGGGGAGTGTTGGTATGTGTGGCTTCCACCCGTCATGAGCCACAGCCGTGGCAGCTACGGGTCCAGCTGGCGCCGGAGCACTGACGGTTGGTGGATCCAGCCACTAGCAGCTGCCAGACGGTTGCCACGACGTCCCGGGTGCTTGCTCGGGTGCTCTGCAGTTTTTCTGCAGGCGCTGGAGTTTTCTCGGTGGACTGGCTCTTGAGCCTGATTTGCATGTTTTGTATTGCCCGTTCACCGATCGATGCCGGACTTGTGCGTGTGACCAGTCGTAGCGTCGGGCTCGAGATTCTGAATCTCTAGGTTCCGACGGTGTTACGTTTGGATGTCTGTGCGCAGAGTTGCGGCCAAAACAGTGGTTTTGGGCCGGTTTTAGGACAGCTCTTGGACTGCCGCGTGCGACACCCGCCGTGCGCCGCGGCAGGTATTTATGCCCTGGACCTGTCATTTGTCATTTCTCTCTGCAATTATATTCAGTTTTGAGTTTCCTGACACTCTGTTCGTGTCCCAACCCAGACCCTTGCAGTTTTGTTTTTAACTTGTGACTGTTGTCACACGCTGACCTGGCGCTGACGCCTAGTGTCGCGGCAAGTGGTTAGGAAGGTTCTAGGAAACTTCTCATGGTATCAGAGCTGTGAGACAGTTCTCACTGAGCTGCGCAGCAGAGACGCAGCAGAGCAGCAGCAGTGAGAGTCATCGCTGCAGCAGATCCATCGGGCCTGTCGAGACAGCCGATCGCCGTCGACGCAGCCTTCCCACCACGTGAGACCACAGCAGTGGCGCTGCCTGTGTGCCAGCAGCAGTAGCAGTAGCAGCACCAGCAGCGTGCTGGTGCTACAGCAGCAGCAGCAGCAGCAGCAGCACCGGGTGGCAGCAGCAGTCGTTTCTGGCTGGGCATTTTGACAAGAACACAAAAAAAAAAAAAAGGGTAAGCAGCTCGCAGCAGCAGCTCGCTCGCAGCTCCCAGCGCGAATCGGCGGCTGCGAGCAGCAGCAGCTCGCAGCGGAAGCAGCAACGAGCAGCGGCAGCGGCAGCGAGCAGCACCAGCAGCAGCAGCATTGCGGGAGCTGCAGCGCCAGCAGCAACAGCAGCAGCAGCAGCATTGCAGCAGCAGCAGCAATATTGCAGCAGCAGCAGCAGCAGCTACAGCAGCGGCGTGCAGCAGGCGCAGCGGCAGCCATAGCAGCAGCGGCGGCGGCGAGCATCTGCAGCAGCTACTGTAGCAGCATTCGCAGCAGCCGCAGCAGCAGCCGCAGCAATAGCCGCAGCAGCAGCCGCAGCAACAGCAGCTGCAGGCAGCAGCTGCAGCAGCAGCAGCAGCAGTTGTTGCAGCAACCGCAGCAGCAGTTGCTGCAGCAGCTGCTGCTGTCGGGCCTGAGGGGGACCCGACGCGAGGGACCCCGCCCAAGAGGGGGGGGGTCCGGTCGGTCGGGCACGTCGTGCCCCCGGAGGGNCCTTATTTATTTTTAATTTTTTCCACCTTTTAAATGTGGCCTAAGGCCACCACCGTCGGCTGACGACGAAACCCGCAGTAGCAGCAACCGTTGCGAGATTTGCAACGTTAGCAGCAGCAGCGAAGGTGGCTTGAGGCCACAGCCGTCGGCTGACGACGGCACCCGGTGCAGCATTAGCACCAAAGGCGACTTGAGTTTGCACACTTGAGTCGCACAGCAGCGCACCACTAGCGCGGTGGTGACCGTCCTCGTGACGGCGTCGCAGCACATCTGAGAGATTGTGCTTCGATCGCTCACCTCCCCTTGTGGCCTTGTGTCAGCGTGAACAAGTGTTGTGTGCACTCACCCACACTGGGCTCCTGAGATGAGCACACTTGCGTGGCCATGGGTACAGCCGGCGCCGTGGCTTGCACCGAGACCACACACGTGGCAGACACCGCAGGCACCCTGGCAGTTGCAGCCATGGCACACCCCTCATGTGTCCAGTGGCTTTGCCTGCTACTACTGTGGCGACCGGCACCATGGCTGGCGCCAGTGTCGCCACCGCCCTGCCGAGTGGCGGCCGAACTGGATGCGATCATGTCTACCTTCTCCTCCATCTGATCTCGGAACGCTATCGGTCGATACCGTAGCGCCCCTCAGCGGAGCTGTGGCAGTGCTGTACGCCGAGCTCCAGGGTCTGAAGCGCATGGTGCAACAGCTCACAGACCATGTGGTCTCTGAGCGGGCCGTTGTCACCATGCCGCTACAGACAGCTACATCTTCCTCCTCTCCATCCTCACATCCGTCAGTGTCATCACCTGACGATGCCACGCCTCCCGACCTTAGCTCCACATCTGACGCCCTCCGCTCTGTGCTGGAGTCAGTTGGAGTCATCCCGACCGTTGACCCCTCCGCTTCTGTGGTAGTCCCTTCAGCACGGCGTCGTCGCGCTCGCACTCGGCACGCGAGGCAGCGGACGGCACGTTTGGCGAGACGTGCCCAGGAGGCAGCAGCAGTCGCAGCAGTTGCAGACATCACCACCGAGATGACTCCCTCGTCCCAAGTCGTAGGGCTGGTGCGACATCCCTTCGCAGCTTCTACCGGTGCGTCGGTCGAGGGGGGGATGGAGTTTCCGCCGACGCCCACCGGCGAGTGCATGAGGGATGCGACAGACGGTGCTTCACGACAGGGCACTCTCAGTGAGGACGAGCCATCCGACGAGTGGTCCGACGTGGATTCAGAGACTACAGTTGACGTAGCAGAGACCACAGAGGCAGGTGGAGCAGTACCAGTGGATGAGGCAGTAGCAGTAGCGGTGTCAGCCGGCACATGTGGAGCAGACGTCCGTTCCGCTACATCGGTGACCAGTGGAGTGTCGCCAGACGTCCAGGCAGTGGGTGTGTCGGCAGCCATCGACGTCGTGACAGTAGCAGCAGTTGCAGTCACTGCTACTGACGGGACGTTGGCAGTAGACGCGACTCTGGGAGGAGTCTCAGGTGACGAGATCCCCTCGTCTCCTGTCCACGGGTTGGTCTGTCGAGTCTCCACAGCTCCTTCCGAGGTGCCAGTCGTAGGGGAGATGGTGTGGCCGCTGACGACCGCGACGGAGCTCGGCATTGGTGATGCGACTGCTCTACAGCGCAGGATGATCGAGGCGGATGACGCCACACAGCAGAATCAGCTAGCAGAGAGTTCAGCGGGGGGAGACATTCGCTGTGACACAGACTCTTCGTCAGAGGAGGATTGGTCCGATGCTGAGTCAGAGTCGGGGATGGAGTTGGTGATCGTTGATGTTTTGGCGGATGACGTGACGACGGCCGATGCCGCAGCTGCGCCCGACGATGCGCACGCTCCTGCATTAGCTGGCGTGGAGACAGCTGCCATGGTCCCAGGAGCAGCAGCAGGAGGAGCAGGTGATACAGGTGCTGATGCTCGGCCCACAACAGACGCCCAGGTGGTTCTGGCAGATAGTGCTGGGCAGCAGGAGGAGGTGATTGACTGCCAGGTAGACCTCCTCGATGAGGACCAGTCGTCCATCGTGGAGCGGTCGGACGCAGGGTCGGAGGTAGACATAGAGGCCCAGTGCGCTGCCGTTCTTGCAGCAGCCGCGGCTAGAGCACGCGATAGCCTCTCGGTGAGAGCAGACGTCCGCGTGTGCGACATGGAGGATGCAGAGCGAGCTACAGACATCCGACACCCCGCTACCCTGACCGGTGTCGTTGACACCTCGGGTACAGTTTCTCTACCCGAGCGCCTACGCTCCATGGTCGACGAGCATGAGGCAGTGGTGGCTCGAGCGGAGGCGCACGTGCAGAGTCTCATGGCCGAGCTCCGGGAGGCCAGCAGCCGTTGGTACACTACAGATGCTTCTGCACGACAGGTTGCTGAGATGTGCATGGAGGATGTGCACACCCGTCTCGAGGCTGCGGAGTGGTCCCTACAGGATGCACGTTGGCGACGGGCGGACGCACAGCAGCNCCTTCTTCTCCGGCACATCAGCTTCCGGCAGAAGATCGACTGGAGAACACTTCACCAGTGGACAATCTGCAGGAATATCAGCTTCCGGAAGAACATTGACTGGAAGACACCTCTCCCATGGACAACCTGGCAGCACACCAGCTTCCTGCAGAAGATTGACCGACCCTACTCTCTGACTCTGACACGCTGCCTATTGCAGCGTACCGTGTGCTCCGACGCGCACGGCATCCTACCCACCCATCGGCGGCCGTGGTTCCTCTCGCTGTTTCTCTGAGCGGGCTGGCTGCTTCTGATCTTCCCAAGGACACGGATGCCGAGCATCATGACACCGCAGCTAGCGGTGGCCCTGCCCTTTCTCCTCAGAAATTTGAGGAGATGAGAACACGGCTGCTGCGCTGGATGCCCCAGGGTGACATTTATCTCTGGAGAGACGAGCCACAGAAGAAAGCATTTGAGTAATCAGACTGGGCTTGAAAGCATCTTAATGGTCAGACTGGGCTCGATGATAAGGCCTCCATGGAAAAACAAATCTGGATGAACTCCGCAATCTGGCGTTGGCCTGAAGGGACATAGAAACACCGTTGGTGTCCACCCCCGACATTACGCAAGCGCGTCATTGTGGTCGAGCGCAGGAGGATGCATTATCAAGTAGAGAGAGTGTACAAGACACTCATCCACCAGATTTCCTGGGTTGGCCTGCAGAAGGAGGTCACTTAAGACATGGCAACCTGCGCCACCTGCCTCTACCATGCTTCTTGCTGCCGGATTCATCAACCATGTTTCGTGTGAGCCAAGATGGGCGTCCCCATGCAGCATGTCGTCATCGAATTTCATGGACCTCTCCATCCCACGTGTACTGGATACTGGGCATCGATCACATGACCAAGTTGGACATGGGGCGGGCTGTCCCCAAGGTGAATGCTGAACAGAAAGCTTGCTTTCTCAAGGAAGAGGTCGTTTACCGGGCTGGCGGCTTCAGAGTTGTGCAAACCAACAATGGCTGCCACTTCAGTGGTACATTCGTCACCATGGCAGCTTACTTTGGGAACAAGATTGACATCAGCGTGCCTTGACGGCCACAAGTATAAGGCCTGGTGGAACACATGCATGGGGTCATAGCACAGACCATCCAAAAGCTTTCAGACAATAATGAGTCCTGGTACAAGAAGCTCGAGGGCATCTTCTACGAGAATAGCATCACCCAACATTCCTCTACGAGCTTCTCTCCGTACATGCTGCAACATGGCCAACAACATTGGACCATGGCCACCCTTCCTCTCGTGCCTGATGCACCTGTTCCCCCACGGGAGCAGGGTGCAACGGTTGCTGATTTAATCGAGTTCATGCAGAAGAAGGGTGACCAGCAGCAAACATTTCTTCGTGGGGCGCGGATTCGGGGATCGATGGCGTCACAACAAGGAGTAGATGGTGCTAATGCAGGTCTCATGTGCGAAGATTTCCAGGTCGGCAACAGGGTGCGCTTCAAGCGCGAGGAGGTTGGGAAAAAGCACCAGGGGGAATTACTTCTCCTCGACCGGTGCTATCAGGTTTGCGCAGTGGACGGCGTGTATGTCTGGCTCGATGGCGAAACATCCTCCGACAACGTCATACGCCGCGGACGCCTTGGGAGTTGCTGGTTTTCTTGCAGGAGGGCGCTGCACACAAACATCCACCCCAAGCTCTGTCCACCGGTGAGGAGGATGTGGTCAAAGTCTGCGTCCATTCCCATGAAGAACCTGCTGAACCCCTCCGCCCCAAACGTCTTCCCCTGCCAGCATTGCCTCTAACACCTGCTGTGCCAGTGCCACTTCCCCACCCTAAGGCGGAATACGGTGGTACCCTGGAGCTCCCTGACTCATTGGCTGGGGAGACCCGGCTTGTGCCCTCGTGTATTGGGCATCGGGCAGAAGACAAAGATCTAGCAGTAAGGAATGTCCAGGCAACACAAGCAGCAACAGAAGCAGGACAGCAGGAACAGGACAGGCTGCCACCAACAGCACGACAAGAGTCCTTGAGCCAGTCATGGGAAGAATCGGCAAGGGGGATACACATGGCACCGGATCGCAAAAATAGAACGCTTCATCGTCCTACAAGAGAGGATCTTCTCCCCGGACAATCCTAGGATAGTCGAATCAAGGAAACCAAGCAGGACATTGTAACTGAGGAGCTGCCACAAACAGGATCAGCATCTGGCGAGGCGCAAATGGCGCCAATGGCACCAACAGCAGCAGCGGAACAGGGGGCAACGGCGGTGCTGCCACCAGCAGCAGCTGCACCTGGCAAGGTGCTTAAGGCGCCAGCAACACCAGCAACAGCTGTGGAGCAGCGAGTAACGATGATGTTGCCATCAGTAGCAGCTGCACCCGGCAAGGCGCGTGCGGCGCCACCGCCAACGGTAGCAGCAACGGAGAAGCTGCCAATTGAGGCGCTGCCAAGCCAGGCTGCACGAACCCCGCAGTACAACAAGGCCTCAGCTTGTTGAGCCCGCCAATTCTGCGGTGCGACCCACTCCCACCTGGTGACAGACACCAGTGGCCCACCAGCTGCCAGAGGACGAGGATGCAGGAAGCACTACAGGAGATGCAAAGGGACCGGCAGGAGCATGAGGAAAAGGAGCAACAGTGAGGAGAGCCAGAGCTGAGCATGGAGACCGAGGACTGGGATGAGGAGGAAGGGGAAGGGAAGGAGGAGGACAATGCCACCCTGGGGTCCTGTCGAGAATGCAGGCAAGACATAAAAAAGGATGAGGAAGTACTGTGTGAGGCATGCCGGGAAAGGATGCACCAAAACTGTTGTGACATCAAATTTCAGCAGCATCTTGAATACATTGTCTGTAGTACCTGTGCTTAGGTGATGAGGTCAGAGGCAGGCATGGAATGCAACGAGGAAGGAGAGAGAGAAGGCGGGGCAGGAAAGGCCAAGGTCCCTCCACCACTGATACAAGATGAACAAGAGCCATGTGGCTACTATGAGGAGCCCGCCAATTCAACTACACTTCTTTATTGTTTCTGGTGCAGACACCCAGTACATGATGCATGTCCAGAGTCGTAAGTGAGCGAATGCAGGCAAGTCACAGCATGCAAGAGGTGTGGACCAGGGCTTTTGGAACGAGCGGATGGAAAGGACAAAAAGGAAAAAGGGAATCTGGCCCATGCGATGGATGGAGATGTGTGCGACGTGTCAAGAACTGCGGAATTAGTAATTCTCTGAGAGTTACTGATGCCAGCAGTGCAAAGGACCCCTCCACCGACGATGCGCCATCAACATCAGGAGTGTTGGGCTACATTGCAAGCATTTCCTAGAAGCACTACAGGACATGGAAAAGGGGACGGGCGAGGGAAAGAATCGACGAAGAGCGTGGAGAGCGAGAGAGTCAAAAGAGCGAGAGTGAGAGTGGCGACGGGTGGAGCTCGCTATCGGAGTCCACCCGTCGGCCGGCGACGAGGGGCTTGTCGGTGCCCACTCGAACTGCAAGGGGAATAACCCTTCTTGGTTCTCACAAGCCCAAAGCTAACGTTTAGGCCTAAACTATACCACTCTAAACTATCACCGGTTCACAGGTAAGACAAAACTAGGTCATCAAGCCACCATAGCTCAAACATGCACGAGTATCAAAGTCGACTGTTTTGAGACAAGGTACGAGCACTCCAGGAGGGAACNCAAAGCTAACGTTTAGGCCTAAACTATACCACTCTAAACTATCACCGGTTCACAGGTAAGACAAAACTAGGTCATCAAGCCACCATAGCTCAAACATGCACGAGTATCAAAGTCGACTGTTTTGAGACAAGGTACGAGCACTCCAGGAGGGAACCCAACACGGGTGAAGACGGTTGGAGTGTACCCGGTGGCTGCTCAGTGAACTCGCGTCTGCTCCCCCAGTGTTACGTAACCTCCACCTCATCAGGAGTCTGTATGACAAAGGACGTGAGCCGAGAGGTCACACTGAGTACACAATAATAACAAAAACAAGTTATGGGAAAATAAAACGCTTTTAACCTATTTCACCTGTTACTTTACAAAACATAAAACATATCCGTATGGTGCCTCCATACTGGATTGGTCTAAGGAGACTTTCAGCCGTCGCACAGACCGAAGTAGTATATCGATCTTGTCGTCATACTTCGGCAGAGTATCACATTGGGTATGCAAGGGTTAAAAGTTCTCTTCACTCACATTTTCCGCGGTGGAACTCCGAAGAATTATTTTTAAACAGTGGCCCTCCTAGGAATTTTCGCTTTTCCTGGACGTTACAAGTATTTTTCTACCAGATTGGCCACCCTATTGGGTCTGTTGTACATGAGGTGCGGAAGTAGTGGGTATAAGGAAATACCCTACTGCTCTTGGATTTCAATGTTAATTGTATTTGAAGTTGATTGAATGTGATGCATTTTTTTTCATTCAATGAATTCTACATACCATACAATTAAGGGAGGATTCCTTTCTACCCACCTTTTGAAAATGTTTTGCACGGGTTACACAACTTCTTGGGACATGCTATGCAGCAGGTTGGGGCAGTAGCGTTGTTGATGCAGCGTGCAGGCTTCCACGCTCGTTGCTTAAGTCTGCTGCCCCCTCAGTCTGCTGCTCTAGAGTCTATGTCTGGAAGCTCTGGGTTTGCTACTCAGAAACGCGTGCGCCAGTGTTAGCGCCAGAAATCAGCTGAAAACTGACAGTGACTGATCAAAAATGAAGAATGAGCAACAATGGGAGAACCGTCCAAGTTCTAGCTCCTCCCACTAGTGTAGAACTTGTTACTCAGCTAACCAGCCAATCAGAAAATAGTCCTAGACCTATTTTCTGGCAGGCAGGGTTTTCTTGGTGAGCCCTGCCAGACGCCCAACAGCCCAAAACCCGGGCGTCGTCCGTTTTGCTTGAAAACTGGACCATACCATAATACCGACGCTGCAAACACAGTCGTGCGGTCAGAATCAGCTAGAAAAGTAGCAGCAAAGAGTTATGGCTGCCCGAACCTAGGCAGTGTTGAAAAATTGCCCTTCCGCATGCCCAAGTGCGGCGCCGGGAGGCGCAGACGAGCCGCCAGAAAGTGAGAACTCCGCTCCGGCGGATCTGGCGACTTGACCATTGCTCGGATCCTAAAATGGAGGATTGCTCCGTAAAGTTGACGAGTCGCTGAATCCGGTGGAAGTTGTTTCGCCGGAATCGGACAAGTATCGAGGGAGATATGGCCTTCCAAAGTTGGGGTGTGCGCAGCGACTCTGGGAGCCGGCTGCGACTCGAAATCCGGTGGATAATCGACCGGATCGAGTANTATAAGGAAATACCCTACTGCTCTTGGATTTCAATGTTAATTGTATTTGAAGTTGATTGAATGTGATGCATTTTTTTTCATTCAATGAATTCTACATACCATACAATTAAGGGAGGATTCCTTTCTACCCACCTTTTGAAAATGTTTTGCACGGGTTACACAACTTCTTGGGACATGCTATGCAGCAGGTTGGGGCAGTAGCGTTGTTGATGCAGCGTGCGGGCTTCCACGCTCGTTGCTTAAGTCTGCTGCCCCCTCAGTCTGCTGCTCTAGAGTCTATGTCTGGAAGCTCTGGGTTTGCTACTCAGAAACGCGTGCGCCAGTGTTAGCGCCAGAAATCAGCTGAAAACTGACAGTGACTGATTAAAAATGAAGAATGAGCAACAATGGGAGAACCGTCCAAGTTCTAGCTCCTCCCACTAGTGTAGAACTTGTTACTCAGCTAACCAGCCAATCAGAAAATAGTCCTAGACCTATTTTCTGGCAGGCAGGGTTTTCTCGGTGAGCCCTGCCAGACGCCCAACAGCCCAAAACCCGGGCGTCGTCCGTTTTGCTTGAAAACTGCACCATACCATAATACCGACGCTGCAAACGCAGTCGTGCGGTAAGAATCAGCTAGAAAAGTAGCAGCAAAGAGTTATGGCTGCCCGAACCTAGGCAGTGTTGAAAAATTGCCCTTCCGCATGCCCAAGTGCGGCGCCGGGAGGCGCAGACGAGCCGCCAGAAAGTGAGAACTCCGCTCCGGCGGATCTGGCGACTTGACCATTGCTTGGATCCTAAAATGGAGGATTGCACCGTAAAGGTGACGAGTCGCTGAATCCGGTGGAAGTTGTTTCGCCGGAATCGGACAAGTATCGAGGGAGATATGGCCTTCCAAAGTTGGGGTGTGCGCAGCGACTCTGGGAGCCGGCTGCGACTCGAAATCCGGTGGATAATCGACCGGATCGAGTAACAAAATTACCATGTGGAGAAAATGCTCCGATAGGCCTGCCGAGGCGTCCGGTGGATGATCCNCCTGATCAGGTGGATCATCCACCGGATCCAGTAGTGCAGGTTGTTACTGAGGGACTTCGCCAAAATCCTGGCTCGACGTCCGAAACTCAGTAGTACGTTTTGTTACTCGGGGACAGTGTCAAAATTCTGACTGCAAGTCCGCGGACAGGTTTCGAACCTCGTCACACCCCATCACCAAACTCGACCCAAAAGTGGGTAGGGTGCGTGGAAACAGTGCAGGGGACCCCTACACCACGTGCAAGTGGACCTGCGCCTTGGGAAAGGCGCTTCGCACGTGAAGGAAGGCGCCCCGGCGTGTGCGCGCCATGGAGGCGTTAGGCGTTTCTGTGGTGGGTGAGACCTGCGCTTCGGCAAGCACAACTTGAGCTACGCTTGGCCGAATTCCACGCGGTTTGGTGCGTTTGAAAGCTCATGACTAGTCCTATAAATGTTGTGATTATGTCTATGTTCAAAATATAACGCAAAACGACGTTATTCCCTTCGCAAACTGACTGTCTCTAAATTCCTGCTCACATAGCGTGAGGCGACCAGAAAGCTCACGCTCAGTCTCAGATTCGCCCAAAACAGTAGACGTGAACCAATAGAGGCTATCAGACCAACGTCGGGACCGCACCAAGCGGACTCTCATCTTGACAAAGGGTTATGGGCCCACGGGTCTGATAGCCTCCAACGTTCACGTCTTCCACAGCGCACGGGATCGTCATCCTGGACGTCGCCGTGAAGTTCTGAGAACTCGTCGGAGTAGCAGCTGCGCACATGGTGCAGAAGGAGATGCAGCCCATTCAGAAGTATGCGGGCGGCCCGGGCTTTGGGCTATGGAGGTGGCACTTCGAGTTGCACCTCGCGCATAAGGGGCTGCTTGATGTCATGCTGGGAAAGGAGGTGCTCACAGAGGCGACTGCTACGGACGCGGAGAAGGAGGCCTTCGTAAAGAAGAACACGGAGGCGCTCATGCTGCTCATGTCCGGGACGGCCAAGTCGCAGTGGGGCTACTTCCAGGGCTGCAAGCTAGCAGCCGAAGCTTGGCAAAAACTCTGCTCCATCCATCAATCCAAGTCGCTCGCGAACAAAATCTTCGCAATGAAGCGACTCCTCACGGTGAGAATCGAGGAGGGAGATGATGTCATCTCCGCCATGCAACAGATCGAGTCGCTTGCCTCGCAGTGCAATGACATGGGGTGGAAGATCGACACGCAGCTGCAGGCGATGGCCCTCTTCATGGCCCTACCTGACAGTTGGGGCCCACTCATCACCGTCCTCGGAGGATGGGCGGAGGACAAGCTCACCTATGGCGCGGTCGCAGAGTACATCCGCAACGAGGCGCAGCGACGGAGCTGCGGGGAGTCCTCGTCTTCCTCATCAGCCCTCGTCACCAAAACGCGTGGTGGCGGAAACGGGGGCAAAGGAAGCGGCGGAAGAGGCGGCGGCAAGAAGGACGCCAAGAAAGGTGCGTGCCACAACTTCGGCAAGGAGGGCCATTGGGCCCGCGAGTGCCCGGAGGAGGCGAAGACCGGCGGCAAAAACAGCAAGGGCAGGTCGCTCCTCAACGGCAACAAGAATCACTTCCTCAAGAAGGCCAACAGGCGGTGCCTGGATTCCGGGGCCGAGGAGCACACCCAAGTCGAGAAGGTGGGGTTCGTCACCTACGAGAAGTCCTCCAAGTCAATGGTGGTCGCGAACGACAAAGTCGAGCCGGCGGCCGGCCAAGGCGACGTGGAGGTGGAAGTCGTGGTGGGCGGTAAGAAGGAGCTGTGCACAAT
>SZWC01011140.1:65154-77888 GCA_023375785.1 Penium margaritaceum | reverse complement strand
GCTGATCTGGAGCTCTGGCACCGACGGTTGGGGCATTCGGCGCCCGCAACCGTTAAGGAGATGGCAAAGCGCGACATGGTGCGTGGCCTCGTCATCGACGGTGCAGACGCGGCAGCAGATGCAGCAGCGCACAAAAAGTGCGAGCCTTGCATTTTGGGCAAGGCGCGGCGCAAGCCGTTCAATGAGAACGAGGCTCGCGCAAAGGACCTGCTGGAGGTCGTGCACAGCGACGTGTGCGGACTGTTCAAAACGCCGTCAAACGGCGGCTTAAGATACTTTGTCACTTTCATTGATGACTGCAGCAGGAAGCTCTACGTGTACTTTATGAAGCGGAAAGGCGAGGTCCTGGACCGGCTCAAGGAGTACGTCGCAGCGGTGGAGAGGCAGACTGGCCGGAAGGTCAGAGCGCTACGCAGCGACAATGGCGGAGAGTACGTGGGCTGCAGCGGGTGGATGAAGCAGCAGGGCATCAAGTGGGAACCCACTACGCCGTACTCGCCACAGTCCAACGGAGTGGCGGAGCGGGCGAACCAGACACTGCTCAACATGGTGCGGACCATGCTTGTGGATGCGGGGTTGACGCGAGGATTCTGGGCGGAGGTTGTGCGTACAGCAAGCTACACCATCAACCTCACCCCAACAGCGGTGCTGAAGGGTAAGGGCGGCTGGAAGACGCCGCAGGAGGTTTGGAGCGGGCGCAAACTTAACGTGGCACACCTGAAGGTGTTCGGGTGCAAGGCGCACGCGATGGTGCAGGCGGCGCAACGACGCGACAACAAGCTGGAACTGCGGGCGAAGCCGTGCTTGTTCCTCGGCTACGAGAGCGCGCAAAAGGCGTATCGGCTCTCGGACCCGCGCACGCAAGAGATCATCCGCAGCCGTGATGTCGAGTTCGACGAGCAGCATAGCTTCAGCAGCAGCAGCAACGACATGAGCGTCGGGAACACTCCAAAACAGGGGGAGTGGTTCCAGCTCCTTGACTACGAGGAGGAGCCGACGGACGCGGAGGTCGATGATGCGGCGTCGGAGCGCGGCGGTGCAGCAAGGGCAGCAGCCGACACAGAGGACTCCGACGACGATGCAGCTGGGCTGGAGATCCGGCGGAATGATCCATCGAAGGAGGCACCACGGGTGCCGAAGCGCGCACTCCCGGTGGAGTTCGCGTCGGGCGTCGGAGAAAAATACTCCGGACGCGCCGCCCGTCCGGTTGATGGTTCACCGGAGCGGGAGGGATCATCGGGGAGCCGTCCAGTCGATGATTCACCGGAGCGGGCTGAGTCGGAAGGATTGCAGCAGAGCGACGAGACGCCGCCAAGACTGCCGCGCCGCAGCGGGAGGCAGCGGAGAGCGGGGAAGCGTTTCGACGCAGGCACTGGTCGATGGATCGGCATGACGCGGTGCATGCTGGCTGCATCAACGGAACTGACAACCGTGCAAGAGGCGCTTGCGCGACCCGAGGGGAAGCAGTGGGACGCCGCCATCAAGTCAGAGTTGGCGTCCATTGCTGAAAACGACACGTGGCAGCTGGTTGACAGGCCGAAAGACGCCAAGGTCATCGGCTCCAAGTGGGTCTTTAAGACCAAGTTCACAAAGGAAGGTGTGGTTGACAAGTACAAGGCGCGGCTCGTGGCGAAGGGCTACGCACAGCGTAAGGGCGAGCACTACGATGAGACGTTCGCCCCCTTCGCCAAGTTCACAAGCATCCGGGCGATCCTTGCGGTGGCAGCCGCGAAGGACATGGAGCTCCACCAAATGGACGTAAAGACGGCCTTCCTCAACGGCATCATCGACAAAGAAATCTACATGGAGATGCCGGAGGGGGTGGAGGCGCCGGAGGGCAAGGTGTGCAAGCTGCGGAAGTCCTTGTATGGGCTAAAACAATCGCCCAGATGCTGGTACCAACAGATGGACAACTTCATGGCACAAATCGGCTTCAAGCGCTGTGAGGCGGATCACAGCGTGTACGTGCAGCGCAGCAAGAAGCTCCATCAGATTGTCGCACTCTACGTGGACGATCTCATCTTGTGCTCCTCAGACCTGCCGAGCCTACAGCAGGTGAAAGAGCAGCTGAGCAGCAGGTTCCAGATGTCGGACATGGGGGAGCTGGAGTTCTACCTCGGGGTGAGCATTACGCGGAACCGGAGGGCGTGCACGCTTGAGCTGGGACAGGCCAAATACGTGGCCGAGGTGCTGAAGCGGTACGGNTCAAGCGCATCCTCCGCTACCTGCAGGCGACGCGGCACGCGCGCCTGAGGTTCGACGGCAAGGGGCGGGCGGACCCTTTGCGCCTGGTCTGCTACACGGATGCAGACTACGCTGGCGATGTGGACAAGCGGAAGTCCACATCCGGCTACGTGTTCTTCCTCACTGGTGCAGCGGTCTCGTGGTGCAGCAGAAAGCAAGAATGCGTCGCCACCTCCACAGTGGAAGCGGAGTACATCGCGCTGGCCGAGGCGGTCAAGGAGGCGGTGTGGCTCCGCAGGTTGCTGGGGGAGCTCGGCGTGCCGCAGCAGGAGCCAACGGTGGTGCAAGAGGACAACACCGGCTCCATCTCGCTGACCAACAACCCGACGCAGCACAGGAGGACGAAGCACATCGACGTGCGTTACCATTACGCACGGGACATGGTCGAGAAGGGGCAGGTGGTGCTGCAGCACTGCAGCACACACAACATGCTTGCGGATTGCTTGACCAAAGCGCAATCCGCGGACCGGCACGCGATGAGCGTGGCCGGGCTTGGGATGACCAGCTATGATGGGCTGGAGGGCGTAGCGGAAGATGAGTAAGAGCAAGAGAGAGCAGCGGGCATGGCAGGTGCAAGGGGGAGAATGTTGAAAAATTGCCCCTCCGCATGCCCAAGTGCGGCGCCGGGAGGCGCCGACGAGCCGCCAGAAAGTGAGAACTCCGCTCCGGCTGATCTGGCGACTCGACCATTGCTCGCATCCTAAAATGGAGGATTGCTCCGTAAAGTTGACAAGTCGCTGAATCCGGTGGAAGTTGTTTCGCTGGAATCGGACAAGTATCGAGGGAGATATGGCCTTCCAAAGTTGGGGTGTGCGCAGCGACTCTGGGAGCCGGCTGCGACTCGAAATCCGGTGGATAATCGACCGGATCGATTAACAAAATTACCATGTGGAGAAAATGCTCCGATAGGCCTGCCGAGGCGTCCGGTGGATGATCCNCCTGATCAGGTGGATCATCCACCGGATCCAGTAGTGCAGGTTGTTACTGAGGGACTTAGCCAAAATCCTGGCTCGACGTCCGAAACTCAGTAGTACGTTTTGTTACTCGGGGACAGTCAAAATTCTGACTGCAGGTCCGCGGACAGGTTTCGAACCTCGTCACACCCCATCACCAAACTCGACCCAAAAGTGGGTAGGGTGCGTGGAAACAGTGCAGGGGACCCCTACACCACGTGCAAGTGGACCTGCGCCTTGGGAAAGGCGCTTCGCACGTGAAGGAAGGCGCCACGGCGTGTGCGCGCCATGGAGGCGTTAGGCGTTTCTATGGTGGGTGAGACCTGCGCTTCGACAAGCACCACTTGAGCTACGCTTGGCCGAATCGCGCGCGGTTTGGTGCGTTGGAAAGCTCATGACTAGCCCTATAAATGTTGTGATTATGTCTATGTTCAAAATATAACGCAAAACGACGTTATTCCCTTCGCAAACTGACTGTCTCTAAATTCCTGCTCACATAGCATGAGGCGACCAGAAAGCTCACGCTCAGTCTCAGATTCGCACAAAACAGTAGACGTGAACCAATAGAGGCTATCAGACCAACGTCGGGACCGCACCACGCGGACTCTCATCTTGACAGGCAGTACCTACAGCAGTCAATGATGCCAAACAGTNGCTACGCTTGGCCGAATCGCGCGCGGTTTGGTGCGTTGGAAAGCTCATGACTAGCCCTATAAATGTTGTGATCATGTCTATGTTCAAAATATAACGCAAAACGACGTTATTCCCTTCGCAAACTGACTGTCTCTAAATTCCTGCTCACATAGCGTGAGGCGACCAAAAAGCTCACGCTCAGTCTCAGATTCGCCCAAAACAGTAGACGTGAACCAATAGAGGCTATCAGACCAACGTCGGGACCGCACCACGCGGACTCTCATCTTGACAGGCAGTACCTACAGCAGTCAATGATGCCAAACAGTGTCACAAAACAAGAGACATGGACCCTAGGCACAGCATGATGCTGCAGACGCAATGGCACAACCAGAAACAGCGCTGGGTGTATGTAGACAGCATCTGCAGTGGCAGTGACCGCCAGCGGCCCAACCGCCGAGGAGGCCAGCCGATGGAGCTGAGCGCATCGCCGGAGGGAGGAGGTTCCAGCAAACTGTGAGTAGGCCTCAGTGTACGTCGGCTCCACCGAACGACACTCCAGCAGCGTCGAGTCTCGCCGTCAGTCATTTGCACGCCGATGTACACAAGCCAGGAGGACACAATAGAGTACAATGAGAGATGCACAAAAACCAACACTCCCCTATGACTCACAGGCGTAGTGCACATGTGTGGGCAGAGACACAGTCAACAACCAGACTCCCCCAGGGCACGTAGAGATGCAGGCAGAGAGAAAGAGAGTCACTCACGTACGCACGCCAACTGAACTCACAGCCTTCTTGAACGAGTTGCACTTCAGTGCCTTGGTCAAGAAGTCAGCCAGCTGCCGTGCTGTCTGAACCCACACGATGCTGATGCTGTCGTCATGCAACAATGAACGCACATAGTGATACTCAACGTTGATGTGCTTTGTGCGTGTGTGATGCACGCCATCATTGTCGGCGACGGCCATGGCACTCTCATTGTCACAATGCAACCTGATGGATGTGATAGACCAACGCAACTCGGACAACAGATGACGCAACCACTCACTCTCACACGCGCCTGAGCCAAGGACCACGTACTCAGCCTCAGCAGTGCTACGTGCAATGCACCCCTGTTTGCCACTGCACCAAGACACAACTGTGTCGCCAATCAGAAAGATCCAGCCTATGCGACTCTCACCGTCCGGACTGCCTGTCCAGTCACTGTCGGTGTAGCCTACCGCGACAACACACGGCTGGTGGCAATACATGAGACCTCGCCGAGGAGTCGAGACGACATAGCACAGTACTCGGATCACGGCCTCGAAGTGGAGGTGACGCGGCTCCTGAGAAAACTGGGCTTGGAGGTTGACGGCGAACGCGATGTCTAGGTCCGTCATCGTCGCCAGGAACATCAATGACCCGATCACTCACAGATACGTGGTTACGTCAACTCGCTCCCCCACAATAGCAGGCTCAGGACTCTTCAGCTTCACCTGGCCATCAGGTGACATGGGTGAAGATGTGCTTGGCACGAGTGGCAGGTCCTACGCAAAGCGGGTGGACAGATTCTGCACATAGGCAACCTAGTGGATGTGCAAGACATCCTAGGAGCGATCATGCTTGAGCTCCATGCCCAGGAAGACTCGGGCAGACTCGAGATCCTTCATCTAGTAGGCACGTTGGATGGCAGCCGTGTCTGGCGACGGGATGAGGAGATCGTCGACGTAAACCATAACAGCAGCAAAAGTCTGGCCTCGAGGACTAACAAACCGTGCGGGGTCAGCGGTGCTACGCTGGAGGCCGTCGCGAAGGAGTGTGCTACTGATCTCCTGGTTCCAGCACCAAGGCGACTGCTTCAGACCATAGAGGGGCTTCTGTAGCCGCCAGACTCTCCCATGCCATCGTCGAAGCTTGGGGACTGCACCATGTAGAGCTCCTCACCCTCCAGTGAACCATGGAGAAAAGCGTTGCTCACGTCCATCTGATGCAACTCACACCCATGCTGGGCAACCAGGCTTAAAACCGCCCGGCTAGTGGAGAACCGGCCAACTGTGGCAAAGATTTCGTCGTAATCGACCCCAGGGATCTGGGCAAACCCCTTGGCTGTGAGGCGGGCCTTGTACTTGTCCAAGGACCTGTCGGGCTTCCACTTGCGCCGAAAGACCCACCTAACGCCGATGGCCTTCCGACCTGGAGGAAGGTCGACGAGGTCGTACACGTGGTGCTGTCGGATGGCAACGAGCTCATCGGTGTGTCAGA
Organism: Penium margaritaceum; assembly: GCA_023375785.1. Lineage (NCBI taxonomy): Eukaryota > Viridiplantae > Streptophyta > Zygnematophyceae > Desmidiales > Peniaceae > Penium > Penium margaritaceum. Next base: position 71,818 of record SZWC01011140.1, on the reverse strand, counting down.
AGAATGTAAGCACGGGGACAATAGCAGCAGAAGCAGGCAGAAGCGTTAGGACATGCAAGTGTACGTCAGCAGAGTGACGTAAGCGGGAGCGGTCCGAGGAGTTAGTCGCGGAAGCTGATAGAGGCTGAGACGTGAGGTAGTCGAGGTAGACAAGTTGATGTGAGAGAGTGCTGGCGAGATGAGTGATGGTTGGCGGAGTAAGAAAGCTGAGCGAAGGAGCGAGAGTGACGGAGCGAAGAGCTGAGAGAGGCTGGCGAAGACAGGGAATGTGAGGAGTGAGCAGAGCGAAGACACGGCGGCGAAGCCGTAGAACCAAAAGGGAACAGGATGGATAGAACTGTTCTGGTTAACTCGAGGGAATGAACATCCTCGGCATAAAAAGGACAGAACAGGAAAAATGAGCAGAGCAACGGCTTCTTTCCGCTAGCCAGACGCGGATGACAGATGTCACGTTATTAGGGGATGACTTGACATGTTGGGCTCAATGGTCAGTCTGACCGAGGGCCGTTAGGTCAAGGTGGTTTGGTCTCGGACCTGAACCGTTATTGAGAAAGTGGGAATAACTATTGTCGGAGTCGATGATTTCCAACAGACCCCCTGAGTCCGACAAGAGTTAATGGCAGTACCTTTCCCAGTTTCCTGGAAGTTGACCATTGCAGTGTTCAAGAAGACCCTTCCACATGGCATGCAGATCATTCGGATGAGATGCTACCAGGTAGTGTAGATCTCTGGTCATGAAGCGTCGCAGCCAGGCACGGAGACCGTAGTCAAGGATGTCCTGCTTTCTGGTCATCTCAGCTGGGGAGCAGCGCTTGCCGAGATACTTGAGTCTTCCAAGGAGGGCATTTGTAGTTGCAAATCCACCAATGAGCTCTGGGTAGAGAAGATTGTAGATTTGTGTTTGCCACTCCTGGATGTTGCTTTCTTCTTTGTAGATGATTTCGGCAGCTTGTCCTTTTCCTTCTGTAGCAGGAATAGGGGCAGGTGCTGGAGACCCATCTTCCACTGGTTCCTCTACCTCTTCCTCTTCTTGTGGTGCTACCAGATCAATTTTGAGGTAGGGTCTGGCAGTGGGGTCTTTGGGCAAAGGTGGAGCAACAGAATTATCTTGGCAGGAGAGAGTGATCCACCGCCGTTTCCATGCTTCTTGCTGCAGGCTGAACCAGAGTTCTGGTCCATTCCGTGCATTGGTGCGTAGATGATGGAAGGACATATCCATGAGGTTGAAGAGATGTCCCCAGATCAGAAGGAAGGTTGCATGATAGAGATGTGGAGGATGCTGGGGCGTGCGTTGATGCTCGTAGGCACCGAGGAGAAAATTGATAAAAGGGTACTCATTGATGAAGATGGCGCTGGTCACGGTCAGTACAGTATGTGACCAACTTTAGATGTTGCTTCCATCTTCCTCAAGAGTGGGGCAACCGTGCCAAGGGTTGGCCATACTGAATGAGGCAGAGGAGCAGAGATAGCTTGGAGCAGCATGTTGTGACTGACTGATGATGAAGAGTTGAAGAACGAATGGTGATCAGATGGGCACAAGAGTGAAGCCGCGTGCGCTGATGGAGGTTTCGGCTTGGGCGCAGATCGTTGCGACTCGAGCGATGTGACCGGGCGAACCCGTGTGCCGGGCAGAGGATGATACAAACGGCGGAGGAGCGATTGATGATGGAGTGGGCGCAGGGGCGAAACCACGTGCGCTTTGGATGTTTTCGGCGTGGGCGCAGGTCGTCGCGGAATGAGCGATGCGACCGGGCGGATCCTTGTGCCGGGCAGAGGATGATTCTGATGGCGGAAAAAACGATTGATGGTAGAGTGGGCGCAGGGGCGAAACCACGTGCGCTGATGAAATAGGGGAGTAGGATGCGGCTAGGGGAAGGCAGGTGCCAACGCGCCGCAAGAAATCTGCTACCGACGTGGGTGCATGCTGCTTCGAAGCAGGCAGCTGGCTCGTGCAGATCCTTGTACTGGCCACAGATGCTGATGATTGCTGATGAGGAGGTTGATGATGATGGAGTGGGCGCAGGGGCGAGCCGCGTGCGCTGAAGGAAGTTTTCGGCGTGGGCGCAGGTCGTCGCGGAACAGGCGATGCGACCTGGCGGATCCTTGTGCCGAGCTGAAAGCGATGTGAAATCGAAGGAATGAGGAAACGATTGAATGAGTGGGCGCAGGGGCGGAACCACGTGCACTGCGAAGCGATGCTGTTGAGGATAATTGATGCAAAGGCGGCACGGATGATATGGATTCAGCGGCTGGAGAACGGTAGATAACGATGAGGTGAGAAAGGCGGATGATGAGACTGTGGTGGCAGATGCAAAGAGGACGAGAAGGACTGATGACAGCAGATGAGAATGATGCGAGGAATGGGGATGGATGTTAATGCCAAAGGAAGAAGGTAGAGGCAGATAGAGAGATGAGAGGCGATGCGGCAGAGAGGTAGAGTGACACAACCACTTCCTCTGCTTTCAGGAGAGTGACGGCTTGTTCCCCAGTTGGCTCGGAAATGGGAGCAGGAAGACTGGTGGTGTCTGATATCCTGTCAGCTGGAGGAAGTTGGTTGCAACGGAGGGAGTCAGGCAGCGGGCAGAGGCACTGATTCACGGATGTCAGGAGAGTGACGGTTTGTTCCCCAGTTGGCTCGGAAATGGGAGCAGGAAGACTGGTGGTGTCCGATATCCTGACGGCGGTAGTTTTGGCTGCAGCTGCTGACGAGGAGAGAAGGCGATGCGAGAAGGGCGGCTCGAGATGATGGACGCAGACGTACTGAGGATGACGGCGAGGAAGTAGCAGATGAAGCTTGGTGAGGAAAGAGAAGAGAGGATGAGGAGCTTGTGCATGCATAGGCAATGAGGGGCAGTGAATGGCAGATGGCAGGAAGCTTCTCGGTAGTTGACGACAGGCGGCGGCTCGAGAGTTGCTTGCGACTGATGTGGGCGATAGGTCACCAGTTACTAGCCACGGGTGCGGAGATGGGTGCAGGGCTTTCTTAGGATGACAAGGCGTTTCTTCAGCCCGGGGAACTCGTCAGGCAGTGCTGCTAATGTCAGCTGCTGGCGAAGCAGCGAGGCGCGGGGCGACGGTAGCGGCGGCAGAAGATCGCAGGTGGAAGCGATGGAGGGAGGATGACGGCAGAGCGATGACGTCGTCACGGGGCACCAGGTGATGTTGCCTGATGCTCTGATACCATGTCAGAAGAATGTAAGCACGGGGACAGCAGCAGCAGAAGCAGGCAGAAGCGTTAGGACATGCAAGTGTACGTCAGCAGAGTGACGTAAGCAGGAGCGGTCCGAGGAGTTAGTCGCGGAAGTTGATAGAGGCTGAGACGTGAGGTAGTCGAGGTAGACAAGTTGATGTGAGAGAGTGCTGGCGAGATGAGTGATGGTTGGCAGAGTAAGAAAGCTGAGCGAAGGAGTGAGAGTGACAGAGCGAAGAGCTGAGAGAGGCTGGCGAAGACAGAGAATGCGAGGAGTGAGCAGAGCGAAGACACGGCGGCGAAGCCGCGGAACCAAAGGGGAACAGGATGGATAGAACTGTTCTGGTTAACTCGAGGGAATGAACATCCTCGGCATAAAAAGGACAGAACAGGACAAATGAGCAGAGCAACGACTTCTTTCCGCTAGCCGGACACGGATGACAGATGTCACGTTATTAGGGGATGACTTGACATGTTGGGCTTAACGGTCAGTCTGACCGAGGGCCGTTAGGTCAAGGTGGTTTGGTCTCGGACCTGAACCGTTATTGAGAAAGTGGGAATAACTATTGTCGGAGTCGATGATTTCCAACACGGTGCAGGTAGCATACCAATGTGCGGCCTGAGGAAAGGCTCGTTCCTCGCGCAGGGTGGTTGGGTCCTCAGGGTGTGCTGTGGAGCGGACTGAGAGAGCGTGTGCATCTCGAGCTCCAGGGGGGATGCGCGCGAGTGCAACCATGACAGCGTGCTGATGCTCGTGATGAAGCATGACGTAACCCAGTGCAGAGCCCGGGTGAAGGTCTTCAATGATGGCCAAACTGGTCAGGCCGAGGGCCTTGGTGCCATGATCTCCACTCACGACCGTGGGAGTGGAGGAGACGCGTGGAGCCAAAGGGGGTCGAGGCGCCACGGAGCGTGGTACGACGGTTTGCAAGCTTAGCGACAGCCTGAGTCGGAGGCTGCCGCCAACGCCACGTGTATAGCGTTGCAGGGCAGGAGATGGCACTAAGTACGACGGGCCAACAGAGGCGGACGGGGCTGCTGGCCCAGAGGGGCCAGTGGACGCGACTGGGGCTGCCGGCCCGCAGGGGCTAGTGTACACGACTAGGGCTGCCGGTCCAGAGGGGCCAGTGGACGTGACTAGGGCTGCCCGCCAGGAAGGGCCAGTGGGCACGACCAGGGCTGCCGGCCCAGAGGGACCAGTGGACGCGACTGGGGCTACCGGCCCAGAGGGGCCAGTGGACGTGACTAGGGCTGCCCGCCAGGAAGGGCCAGTGGGCACGACCAGGGCTGCCGGCCCAGAGGGACCAGTGGACGCGACTGGGGCTACCGGCCCAGAGGGGCCAGTGGACGCGACTGGGGCTGGCGGCCCAGAGGGGCCAGTGGGCGCGACCGGGACTGCCGGCCCGGAGGGGCCAGTGGACGCAACTGGGGCTGCCGGCCCGGAGGGGCCAGTGGACGCGACTGGGGCTACCGGCCCAGAGGAGCCAGTGGACGCGACTGGGGCTGCCGGCCTGGAGGGGCCAGTGGGCGCGACCGGGGCTGCCGGCCCAGAGGGGCCAGTGGACGCGACTGGGGCTACCGGCCCAGAGGAGCCAGTGGACGCGACTGGGGCTGCCGGCCTGGAGGGGCCAGTGGGCGCGACCGGGGCTGCCGGCCCAGAGGGGCCAGTGGACGCAACTAGGGCTGTCGGCCCGGAGGGGCCAATGGACGCAACTGGGGCTGCCGGCCCAGAGGGGCGAATGGATGCGACTAGGGCTGCTGGCCCGGAGGGGCCAGTGGGCGCGACTGGGGCTGCCGGCCCGGAGGGGCTAGTGGACGCGACTGGGGTTGCCAGCCTGGAGGGCCCAGCGGATGCGACCGGGGTTATCGGCTCAGAGGGGCTCTGGGATGTGTCACCCGGAAGCGACAGGATGGAGGATGGACTCAACACTCCCCCACGTGACAGGATAGATACGGACGAGCCGGAGCGAATGAGGTCGCGGGGAAATAGTTCCTCAAAGAAGAGGGCATCGCGGGACTCGACAATGCAGTGCCGGGATGGATCCCAGAAGCGCCAGGCCTTGGACTGACGAGAGACACCAAGGAAGGTGCAGGGACGTCCGCGGGGTGCGAGCTTGCCGCCCTGCTGCGGGGCGGACAGCCACACAATGGCCAAACAGCCCCGGACGCGAGCCGGGCGGAGGTCAGCGCGCTGACCGCACCAATGCTGGTAAAGCGTGGACTGGCGGGGAAGGGGACCATGGGGAGTCCGGTTCCAGACCCATGTCATGTAGGCCATGGCTCCAAAATAGAAGCCATCGGAGAGACCAGACTCGACTCGCATGGTATGGACGGCGTCGGCCATGGTACAACTTCCACCATTCGGAGATGCTGTTCTAGGCGAGCGTGTAGGGCGCAGACGTCTCATGGTGGATACCGCGGGAAGCGAGAAAGGTTGTGGTCTCACCCATGTACTCACCACCGCGATCGGAGCGAAAGCGGCGAAGAGAGCACCACACTCGCGCTCCGCAAGGACAAGCCAGTCCTGGATGGCCCGGGCGACTTCGCTCTTCTGCCGAAGGCAGAAGACCCAGTGGTAGCGAGAATAGTCGTCAGTGAGGGTGAGGACATACCGGCCATGATCTACGACGGACTCGGTGGGGAGAGGGCCCATGACATCATAATGGACCAGGTCGAGAGGGGCCGATGCACGGGAGGAAGACAAAGGGTATGTGGACCGGTGCATCTTGTCCTGAGCGCAATCAATGCACTCTGTGGGGCACGGGAGAGGGAAAGTTTTCGGGTCAAGGCCCTTGGCCGGCTGGGTGCAGAGCATGCTATCTACGACGGCAGAGTGGATGTGGCAATGGAGGTGGTTCAAGAGGCGGGTGTGCTGAGGAGAGAGCGTGCTGGTGACAAACACATGGCTTGTGGTAGCCGACGGGGAGGGAACGGGAGGAAAGGAGGACAGACGAGGGACATGCCACAGGTTGCCACGCGCGGTGGCGTACAGTACGACGAGACCAGACGGACGCAACGACACAGTGCCAACACCACGCAACTGCACAACATCCATGCTCATGCGGTCAAGGGCAGTGACAGACAAGAGGTTGAGCTTGAGACCTGGGACGAAGAGGACGTCTGTTAGAAAGACATCACCGGAAGGACCACGGAAACGAACGATGCCGATACCGCGGACAAGCAACACATGTCCGGAGCCCGTCCGGACACTGGAGACATCGCCAACAGGATTGAGCATACTAAAGGCCTCACGAGAGGCCCTCATGTGATGTGTGGCCCCGGAGTCGATGATCCAGGTCTCAGAAGGGTCCTGGACAGGGGTCACCAGATCGCTAACGGTCACATGGCAATAAGCAAGAGACGCGGACGTGGTGGAAGGGGGCGCAAACCAAGACTGCCAGTCATCAAGCCATGCAACGTCGTCATGGAAGGGGGTAGAGGAGACCACGGGAGACGAAGAGACACACGAGGAAA
>SZWC01011140.1:58037-64563 GCA_023375785.1 Penium margaritaceum | reverse complement strand
AGGGGTCACCAGATCGCTAACGGTCACATGGCAATAAGCAAGAGACGCGGACGTGGTGGAAGGGGGCGCAAACCAAGACTGCCAGTCATCAAGCCATGCAACGTCGTCATGGAAGGGGGTAGAGGAGACCACGGGAGACGAAGAGACACACGAGGAAACGGGACACGACCGCAGCTCAGTCTCAGTCATGCAAGGCTGGGCAGGGGAGTAGGAGGTGACGCAACTCGCACTTCCCGGGGGGGGAGGGCGAGGCAGGCCGAGCTGGAGGGCGATGAACTGCTCCAACTGACGCTCACGGGAGGATGGCCCGAGAGTGTAGACCGAGTACGGAGTGATGGCACCGGAGCCCGTGTAGGAGGAGGACTGTGCTGGTGAAGGAAATGGAGGCGCCGAGGGCTGCGGATGGTGCTGCTACGGTGCTTGTGTCGGCTGGACTGGCAGAGCTGTCACAGTCGTGGAGCTGCTGGACGAGGCCGAGACGTCAGGGCCAGCGACCGCTACGACGGCAAAGGCGAAACGGTGCTCCCGCTGGCAACGCATGGTGGCGATGACGCGTGCCCCGTCCGTCGGTAGAGGGAATGTGTACCACCCGTGCCCGGGCTGGCCACAGTTGTGGCAGACCGAACCACCACCGTTGGACCCGGTCGATGGCTGTTGCTGCTACTGCTGCTGACCCTTGGCTTTCTTATTCCGACGCTTCTTCTTCCTCGACGACGATGAGGTAGCTGCGACGGGGGAGGCGATGGCCACGAAGGCGATGGCAGGGGAGGCGAGAGCCTCCGTGCACTGGAGTTGGGACTCCAGACGAGCTTCCTCAATCCGGAGGAAGAGCTCGTATGCCCAAAGTATGAGGGTGCCTTGGGCCGCCATGGTGGAGAGGACGTCCTGGGAGTAGTGCACGAAGACGTCCGCGTACGCGTCGGTGGCACCGCGCTTTATGGTGAGGAGCGTGGCCAGAGGGGGTGGGGCAGAGGTGTCCAGGCAACGAAGGATGTCCTCCGCATGCTGCCAGTAGGCGGTGACCATCTCGGTCTCCCCCAGGTGCAGGGAAGTGAACTCCCGCAGCAGACGGCTGGTCTCAGCCTCGCTGGACAGGCGATGGGGACGAGTGAGGACGTTCCACGCGGCTGCAGGGTCTGGGGTGGCGCCAGCGGTGAAGGTACCGAGGAAAGGCTCTAGGGCCAGGCGGGAAGCCGGAGGGGCAACGGGGACTAGGGCACGTACGGTACGATCAGCGTCATACAACTGGTCGGCCTGGTTGGGGTCATACGGGAGGGTGTAGTATGCCCACAGGCCCTCACCCTGCGCCCATATCCGGAAGCTGAGCTCCCAGTTTCGGAACTGCTCGCCGGCCTGAACTGGCGGGGGCGGCGTCTCAAAGTCCTTCTGCCTGTAGCCGGCGCCCAGAGTGGGGCCAAGGACAGAGGTCACCGTCTGCCGCTGGCGCTGAGTCTGCTGCTGCACCAGATAATGCGGGGCAATGGACAAAACGGGGTTGGCGTGCCCTGGAGGAATGAATGGTGGCAGCGCACTGGTGGCAGTCTGGGAGGCCAATGGCTGAAGCGGTGCAAGCTCCTGTGTCAAGGCGGTGAGCTGTTGCAAAAGAGTAGCCAGGGGGTCAGGGTTTGCGCCAACGACGCCAGAGGGCTACTACTGCTACAGCTGCTGTAGCTATTGCAAGAAAAGGGGGCTGGGGGTCCCCCGAACAGAGGAGGACCCCTCCCCACTGGGGTTGTTAGCCATGGTTTGGTGCCCCTTGTGTTTTTTTTCTGTGCTGCTGATGTCTGAAGTGACATCAGCTTAGGTTGGCTAATGTCAGCAGCTGCCGCCGCATTAACTGTAGGGCTATTGCTGTAGATGTCTCCCCCCCCCTTTTTTTTCTTCTTTCCCCTTATTTTTGTGCGTTGATGATGTCTGCTGTGACATCAGCAGCGAGATGCTGACATCAGCAGCGGCAGTTGTTGGGGCGGCTACTGTAGCGATTGTTGTTGCTATTGCTTCTACTACTGTAGCTGCTGACTGCTGCTACTGCTGTTGTTGCTGTTGCTGCTGCTGCTACTGCTTCGGCTTCTGCTATTGCTGCTGCTGCCACTGCCGCTGCTGCTGCTCCTGTTGCGGCTGTTGTTGCTGCTGGTGGTGGTGCTGCTGCAGCTAATCTTGTAGCAGCAACTGGCTACTGCTGCTATGGGCTGTTGCGACTGTTGTGGCTGCTGCACCAGCCATGACAGCTACTGCATCAGCGGCCGAGGCACTGGTGGGGTGGGGGATTCTTTTTCTGCTTTTTTTTCCTTTTCTTTTCTCTGTCACAGCAGGCTTCGCTGCTCGTTATGGACAGCGGGCTGCGGGGAGCGAGCTCGCTGCTCGCTACCAGTAGTCCACTACTCGCTACAAGCAGTGGGCTCACTGCCAGTAGCCCGTCGCTCGTGGCGAGTTGCGGGCTGCGAGCAGCAGCAGCCACTGCTGGCTGCTGCCGGCAGTTGCTCGCTGCTGCTGATGGTGCAACTGGCTGCTGCTGCTGCGGCTGCTGGAGCCTTCTGTTGTTGCTGCTCGCTGCTACAGCTGCTACTCGTTGCTGCTGCTGCTCGCTGCTGCTACTGTTGCTTGCTGTCGTTGCCGCTGCTGCTGTTATGGGCTGCTGCTGCTGGCCGCCGCTGCTGCTTGCTCTTGCGGGCTGCTACTGGTGCGGGCTGCAATGAGTTGCTGTTACTGCCGGCTGATGCTGCATGCATGCAACTGCTGCTGGTTGCTACTGCCACTACTTGCTGCTGTTGCCTTCGGCTACTGCTGCTCCTTGCTGGTGCTGGTCAGTGCACCTAGGTGACGTTGTTGCGTGCGTTGTCGCCCGCAGGTGTCAGATTCAGTCTGCCTCTCACCTCCTTGCATCACGCATGGGGGTCAGTGCTCCCAGAAAAAATCGGCAGCATTTCCCCTGGCCCAGTGGCCGTGAGAAAAAATCTGACGCCGCCACCAGGTGGGTCAATGCTGCCGGAAAACATCCGGCAGCATTTCCCCTGCACTAGCGCGTATGGGGGTTTGCCAGCGTTGTCTGGCATCTGTACGCCAGTCTTCTACTGCTACTGCTACGCTCTGGCTCTGATACCAAAATGGAAATGCTATGTAGCAGGTTGGGACAGCAGCGTTGTTGATGTAGCGTGCTGGATTCCACGCTCGTTGCTTGAGTCTGCTGCCCCCTCAGTCTGTTGCGCTAGAGTCTATGTGTGGAAGCTCTGGGTTTGTTACTCAGAAACGTGCGCGCCAGTTTTAGCACCAGAAAGCAGCTGAAAGCTAAAAGTGACTGATTAGGAATGAAGAATGAGCAACAATGGGAGACCCCTCCAAGTTCTAGCTCCCCCCACTAGTGTAGAACTTGTTACTAAGCTAACCAGCCAATCAGAAAATAGTCCTAGACCTATTTTCGGGCAAACGTGTCCGAGGCGATGACCTGACCAGTCGCCACGAAAATTTGCGACGATGAGGACAGGTGTTAAAGGCGAGCGACTGTTCCGAAAAACATGTTAAAAAACATGTGACGGCCAGCAATAACGCATGGCAAACTCTGTCGGCAAATCTCGTAAGCGCCAAACTCTGACCTGACGTGAGAGACCTACCTGGTACGCCGGCTAAACGGCGAGTTTTTTAAGGGAATTGTGTATAATAAAATATAATATTATTGTAGATGTTTGATTCAGACACATTCCTGCTGAACCCAACTAATTACGAAGAACAGAACAGGACCTGCCGTCAAATCGTCGTGAATGTGTGAAGGCTAGCGCGTCAGTATATCACAAACGAGTAGGGGAAACTGTTTTTGAATAAATGACTGCCAGAATGGCCTGGGAGGAAAGACAATGATTCAGCCGTTCAGGTCGGCTTACTTTCGCGAACACCACTATCAAGGTTGAGCATCCGATAGGCTAGGATTCAGGTAGGTCCAAAACTTCGTCATCTGCCTAGATCCGATACCTCCCATTAGGAAAGAGCAGAAACTAGGATTATTTTGTCAATTTATCCCCTATTTTCTGGCAGGCAGGGTTTTCTTGGTGAGCCCTGTCAGACGCCCGACGGCCCAAAACCCAGGTGTCGTCCGTTTTGCCGGAAAACTGGACCATACCATAACGCAGTCGTACGTGAGAATCAGTTAGAACAGTAGCAGCAAAGAGTTATGGTTGCCCGAACCCAGGCAGTGCCTACGGCAGTCAGTGATGCCAAACAGTGTCACACAGCAAGAGACATGGACCCTAGGCACAGCATGATGCTGCAGACACAATGGAACAACCAGAAACAGCGATGGGTGCATGTAAACAACATCTGCAGTGACAGTGCCCGCCGGCGGCCTGACCGCCGAGGAGGCCTGCCGATGGAGCTGAGCGCATCGCTGGAGGGAGGAGGCTCTAGCGAACTGTGAGTAGGCCTCAGTGTGCGTCGGCTCCACCGAACGACACTCCAGCAGCGTCGAGTCTCGCCGTCAGTCATCTGCACGCCGATGTACACAAGCCGGGAGGACACAACAGAGTACAATGAGAGATGCACGGAAACCAACAGAACTTCGAAGAATTATTTTTAAACAGTGGTCCTAGGAATTTTTGCTTTTCTTGGACGTTACAAGTATTTTTTCTACCAGATTGGCCACCCTATTGGGTATGTTGTGGTGTTGCGGAAGCTGTGGGTATAAGGAAATACCCTTCTGCTCTTAGATTTCAATGTTAATTGTATTTGAAGTTGATTGAATGTGATACATTTTTTTTTCGTTCAATGAATTCTACTTACCATACAAATAAGGGGGGATTCCTTTTTACACACCTTTTGAAAAAAAATTGCGCGGGTTACCCACCTTCTTGGGAAAGCAGACCGGACTGTCCACTTTTTGTGCGGGGGTTTAGCTTTCCCCACTTGTTGCTCTTTTCAAAAAAATTGAGAGAACCTGCGCCCAGTACCCAACTTTATGACTCTGATACCCACTTTTGTGCACGGCTGGTCCATCCCGTAAACATCACGAATACTTTGAACGGACCGCCAGTCGCTGCCACCCACTCCTCTCTTCTTTCTTTCCCTCACCCGTGTCTCTCTCACATTTAATTCTGCCATTCTCCCCTTGTCCCTGATCACAATCGATGATGAGGGGGATGCGAGGGCTTGGGCCTCGCCCTTGCGACGTCGCGGATTCGTGGCTTTGCAATCGCTGGCCATCAGCCAGCGAGCTGCATGCTGTTGGCTAGGGACCTGCTGGCCGTTGGCGAAAAGCTTGCTTTCCGACGGCCAGCGAGCTATTTGACGGGCAGCTGCTGGCCATCTGTGAGTTGCTGGTCGTCGGCGAGCTGCTGTTCGTCGGCGAGCTTCTGGCCGTCGGCGAGCCCTTGCCGTGGCAAGGGGTGGCCTCTGGCCTGTCCTCCGCATTCGCGGGGGACAGCCCCCCCCCCACCCCTTTTGCTCTGAATCGGTCGCTTGACCGATTCTGCCAACGTCCATTCGTTGGCAGAAATATCGATCGCGCAACCACGTTCCAGCGCGTTTGTTTGTGGACGGACGCCAAATGCAAAGTCGTCATTTTATAAAGATGACATCAGACAAACTTTCAGAAAAAGCCCCCTGCCACAATCATTAGCAAAAGTCAACCATATCAGAATAAAGTGAAGGAGGTTCCCATTAATGCACACATAATAACGCATCTACACGTAAAGAAATAAAAACAGATGCAAATTTCCTAAATTGTAACAAATATGTACGTTATTCCCACTCAGTGAGAAAATGTGACTAAAATACTGGGATTATATGCATCTTTTCTCAAAAGTGGGCACGACGTTCACAGTTCGTCATTATTCACACTTTTTGGGTATAGTGGTCAATGGTGAAAAAAAGTGGGTATTTGGGCAGGCCAACGCTTAAATGGTGGGTAAAAGGGAATTATTTTGTATAAATAATTAAACTCGAATTTTATGTGAAAGGCTAAGGGATTTCAAACTTGAATGGTGTTTCTTTTTCACATAAAACATTGAAATAAAGGTACCATTTGATGCAGATTCGACCATTAAGGTCTACCAAAATAATTCATACCTGAAAAATCTAGTCTAATTCATAGATTTTATAATTGGAAATTTTCAATTTGTTGAAATCCAAGAGCAGTAGGGTAATACCCTTTTCAAGCCCTCTACCACTGTGTTTTCCTGCTTCCATCGTTACAGTAATGACCGACCCAATTGCCAATGCGAAGCGTCCGGGTCATAAGGTAGTTGTCATCCTCCTTGTTGACGCCCTGCGTGCCAGATCTGTTCTCTCGCTTCCACCTGTTGCCAGATCTGGTCGGATCTGTCTNAGGGATCTCGTCGCCTCATGCTGGGCAGATTGTTGCTCCAGATTTTTTCTGACCTTGCTTGTCTAGGCCCGGTCTGGCTGGGCCGCAGTCGCAGTTGAGTCTGCGCCCTTTGCTGCTGGCGCCCGGTGCTGCCGCTGCTTCTCAGTTCAGTTGAGGCTGGCGGTCGCCATTGGAGATGGGTCCAGCTTTGTGGGCAGGTGCTGGTGAGGAGCAGAG
>SZWC01011140.1:10249-21602 GCA_023375785.1 Penium margaritaceum | reverse complement strand
GCCTGGCCTCCGCCATGCGTGCTCACTGGGCACGCTCTTCAGGGTCTGGTGGAGGCTCTGCCCGCTCCTCCACCTCCGCGGGGTCCAGTCGTGGCTCGACGCACACTTCTCCTCCATTGCCTACAGCAGCTGCCTACAGCACTGTCCTCTCTCCACCTTCTCCACCTACACCCTGGGGTTGGCCCCCGGGATTTGGAGGCCCTATCTACTTCGGGCCTCCCTCTGGCTTCTACTCACCTCCAACATGGGCGTCCTCCACTCCTGGTCCCCAGCTACACTCCTCTACCGCACTCATCACCGGACCGCCTGAGGACGACCGCCAGCTAGACTCTGCGCTCTCTCACGCCATCCACCAGCGTCACCTCCGTGATCAGGGAGGTGAGAGTGTACGTTCGGTTGAGGAGGGCCTTGCGTGTGCTGTTGACTCGTCTCTTTGTGGACCCCCCCCGGTCATGTTCAGGGATGTCCCCCAGTTGACGTCCCATGGATTGAGGATTGGCAGTCGTACAGTCTCCCTCGTTGCCTTGCCGCTTGTGGTCAGTGCCTCTTTCCACGTTCTGCCATTGCCGCTGTGAGTCGTGACCCTGCGTCTATCCGTGTGACGGGTGGCTTCTGGATTCTTGATTCAGGGGCCACCCACCACATGACTTCCTGTCGTTCAGCGTTTGTGTCGTTGGGTCCTGTTGGTTCTGTTCGCTTTTTACGCACTGGCTCTGGCCACCTTCTCCCTATCCAGGGTGTCGGTGTCGTCCGTTTCGTTGGCCCTGGGGGGGAGCTCTTCCTCCCTGACGTTCTCTATGTGCCCGCTCTTGAGCTTAGTCTGCTGTCTGTTACGACTCTCGACGACCAGGGCATGGACTTCTCATCCAGTCGGGGTGTTGCCTCTGTTATGCATTGCACCACTGGTCGTGTCTTACTGCGAGGCACTCGCTGTGACCGTTTGTTCCGCGTGCCCTCGTTTGCACCCCATCCCTCCACGACTGCTCTTGTTCATGTGGCTCGCTCCCTCACTCCTGCACATGCACAGTTGCTCCATCGTCGTCTCTGTCACATTCACACTGCCGCCATTGACAGTCNAGCACTGCCCTCTCTTCACCTTCTCCATCCGCACCCTGGGGTTGGCCCCCGGGGTTTGGCGGCCCTGTCTACTTCGGGCCTCCCTCTGGCTTCTACTCACCTCCAACATGGGCTTCCTCCACCCCTGGTCCCCAGCTACCCTCCTCTACCGCACTCATCACCGGACCACCTGAGGACGACCGCCAGCTGGACTCTGCGCTCTCTCACGCAGTTCACCAGCATCACCTGCGTGATCAGGGAGGTGAGAGTGTACGTTCGGTTGAGGAGGGCCTTGCGTGTGCTGTTGACTCGTCTCTTTGTGGACCCCCCCCGGTCATGTTCAGGGGTGTCCCCCAGTTGACGTCCCATGGATTGAGGAGTGGCATTCGTACAGTCTCCCTCGTTGCCTTGCCGCTTGTGGTCAGCGCCTCTTTCCTCGTTCTGCCATTGCCGCTGTGAGTCGTGACCCTGCGTCTGTCCGTGTGACAGGTGGCTTCTGGATTCTTGATTCAGGGGCCACCCANTTTGCACCCCATCCCTCCACGACTGCTCTTGTTCATGTGGCTCGCTCCCTCACTCCTGCACATGCACAGTTGCTCCATCGTCGTCTCTGTCACATTCACACTGCCGCCATTGACAGTCTGCTTTAGGACATGCCTGCNCATGGATTGAGGATTGGCAGTCGTACAGTCTCCCTCGTTGCCTTGCCGCTTGTGGTCAGTGCCTCTTTCCACGTTCTGCCATTGCCGCTGTGAGTCGTGACCCTGCGTCTGTCCGTGTGACGGGTGGCTTCTGGATTCTTGATTCAGGGGCCACCCACCACATGACTTCCTGTCGTTCAGCGTTTGTGTTGTTGGGTCCTGTTGGTTCTGTTCGCTTTGTACGCACTGGCTCTGGCCACCTTCTCCCTGTCCAGGGTGTCGGTGTCGTCCGTTTCGTTGGCCCTGGGGGGGAGCTCTTCCTCCCTGACGTTCTCTATGTGCCCACTCTTGAGCTTAGTCTGCTGTCTGTTACGACTCTCGACGACCAGGGCATGGACTTCTCATCCAGTCGGGGTGTTGCCTCTATTATGCATTGCACCACTGGTCGTGTCTTACTGCGAGGCACTCGCTGTGACCGTTTGTTCCGCGTGCCCTCATTTGCACCCCATCCCTCCATGACTGCTCTTGTTCATGTGGCTCGCTCCCTCACTCCTGCACATGCACAGTTGCTCCATCGTCATCTCTGTCACATTCACACTGCCGCCATTGACAGTCTGCTTTAGGACATGCCTGCGAATGGCCTTGATGCCGACACGTTCTCTGCACCCTGCCCCACTGACTGTCTCGACTGTGCTCAAGGCAAAATGCACCGCTCCCCATTCTCCACGTCTGAGTCTCGCACGTCTCACCCACTTGACCTCCTGCACGCTGACGTCATGGGACCTCTTGCCCATGACGCCCTTGGGGTGTTGGACGTTATGTCCTCTGTCTCACAGAAATTTTTTCTCGGATGCACTGGGTTTTTGCCCTTCGGCAAAAGAGTGACGTCTGTTCCACACTTGAGTCGTGGCTACCACAGGCTGAACTGGCCTGTGGTCGCCGGCTCAAAGTCTTTCGCTGTGACCGTGGTGGCGAGTTCATGGGTCCCACCGCTCGCTTTCTCACCTCTCGTGGGGTGTGTATGGAGCCCTCGGCACCCTACACACCCCAGCAGAACGGTGTCTCTGAACGCTGGAACGGCACCCTCGCTGATGGGGTTTGTACTCCCCCTCAGCGAGTCCTCCCTCTCTTTCGTCTTCTCCTTCGAGGCAATGTGCTACATGACCTGGGTATGGAACCGTGTCCCACACGGTCCCCTTCCTCATCACATCACCCCCTTTGAGCGCTGGTACGGTCGCCGTGCTGACCTCCGTCTGGCTCGTGTCTGGGGCTGTGTGGCTGCTGTCTGGTTGCCAGAGGACTTTCGTGATGGCAAACTGAGTCCTCGTGCGTGTCTCTGCACGTTTCTTGGCGTTTCTGCCATGTCTAAGGCATGGCGTTTCTGGGACCCCGACCGTTCCCGTGTCATCGAGTCGCGTGACGCCCTCTTCTTTGAGGATGTCTTTCCCCGTGACTTGTCCCATGTCCCTCCTCCGTTGTCTCTCTCCTCGCTTCGTCGGCTTGGGGGGGGTGGGTCTATTCCAGCCTCCGATCTCCGTGCATCCACGTCTTCCTCTCAGACAGCGTCCCCTGTTGTCACTCCTATGGACAGTGACAAGGACTCAGTCTCCTCTGGGTCGGGGGCCTCAGTGCCCTCCCCGGAGTCCGAGTCACCCCTGTCCTCAGCCGGCAGCCCTATGTCCTTGCCGTCTACCGCCATTCCCGAGTCCTCACACTCGGCACCCACTCCCGCACAGTCCACTGCTCACTCCACTCCCATCTCATCCCATGGCCGTGCAGTTTCTCCGGTGCTAAACACCACTACAAGCGGTGAGCCTCAGGCTCGGCCCCCCTGCCCAGAGCCTTATACTCGTGGGGGGAGACTTCGTGCTCTTCCCTCCTCTCAGCCCTCTCAGCCCTCCTATTCTAGGGCACCTACTGAGTCTCTCCCGGCAGGCTCGTCCACTACCTCTCAGCGAGTCACCCGCTCCAGAGCCACATCCTCCACAGCTGGTCCTTCAGTGCGCCCCACCGGCCTTGATGCACTGGGCCTGTCTGTGAGCGTTGTACACCCAAACTCTGCAGTTGGCTATGCTCTTGTAGCCCACGAGTTCCACAGTGCTCTTGAGTCTTCTGTCGCCGGTTATGTCGCCGCATGCTTTGCGGCCGCTGGCCTCCCCACTCTCCCTCCTGAGCCCACCACTGTCCGGCAGGCTCGTGAGGCAGCAGACGCTGACCTCTGGGAGAAGGCCATGCAGGAGGAGCTCACAGCCCTCCAAGATCATGGAGTCTTTGAGCTAGTGGATCTGCCTGCAGGTCGCAAGGCAGTCTCCGCCCGATGGGTCCTTCGGCGCAAGCCCAAGCCCGATGGAACTGTCGACCGGTACAAGGCACGTCTCACAGCAAAGGGGTTCTCCCAGATCCCCGGCGTTGACTTTGATGAGACCTTTGCACCGGTCGGGAGATATACCACGGCTCGAGCACTTTTGAGTTTCATCGCCCAGCACGACTGGGAACTGGAGCAGATGGATGTCAACAACGCCTTCTTGCACGGGAAGCTCGATGAAGAGATCTACATGATACAGCCCCCGGGCTTCACCGATGGCACGAGCAAGGTCCGGCGACTGCGCAAAGCCCTCTACGGGCTCAAGCAATCGCCGCGATGTTGGAACATGGAGATCTCCTCGACTCTCGAGCGGGGCGGTTACCGTCGCAGCACGGTTGATCCAGCGCTCTTCTTGAGCGCCCCCTCAGAGCCGTTTGTGGCGGTGTTGGTCTATGTTGATGACCTGCTCATTGCCTCACCCAGCCCGGAAGCTTTCCAGTCAGTGAAAGACCTGCTGCAGTCTGCATACAAGATGAAGGACCTAGGTCCTGCACGGGTGTTATTTGGGATGGAGCTTGAGCGTGATCGTCAGCGTCGCACCCTGCATGTGCACCAGGCTACTTACATACGCACGCTGGAGGAGCGTTTTGCTCCTTTGCTCGCAGACGTTCCCACCGCGTCCACACCAGTGACTCCAGCAGGTCAGTGCCTGCTGAAGTCATTGGACTCAGCACAGCTGGGGGAGCCTGTCGACGTCACCGACTACCTCAGTGTTGTCGGCTCCCTCATGTATCTCGCCACCACCACTAGGGCAGATGTGGCCTTCGCGGTCAACTTCCTTGCCCAGTTCTCCCAGCAGCCTCGGCAGAAGCATCTCGAGGCCGCACTGTGCGTCGTCCGCTACGCGTTGTCCACTACACGCGTTGTACTCTACTACCGTGCTCAGCCCTCTGTATTCATTGACGGCTACACAGACAGCGACTGGGTACATGACACAGATGCTCGCAGCCGCACTTGTTACATCTTCCTCGTCGGGGGGTCTGCAGTCTCCTAGAAGAGTGGAAAACAGGGTTGTGTTTCCAGGAGCTCCAGTGAGGCAGAGTATGTGGCACTGGGTGCAGGTACGTGTGAGAGTGTTTGGCTATCCCGTTTGTTGCAACAGTTGCGTGTTCCCATTCATTGCATCACCCTGCGCTGTGACAACCAGAGTGCGAAGGCGATTGCTGAGCACGATGGCATGCATCACTCTCGCACTAAGCACATCAACATTGAGCATCACTTTGTACGCGAGCGCATTGCTGCTGGGGAAGTTCAGGTTGTCTGGGTCGANGGGCACAGAGGAGATGCCCCCATCAAGCTGCCGAGTGGTGGCTTCAGCACCAGCCTTGTCACATGCCTTAGTTTAGTGATACACTCACATGCTAAAAGGGGATACAACTTGTGGGATTGCATGCTTGTTAGTTGATTGAACACTTGCATGTTCCTAGAGTGGTGAACCGGGTTGCTGATCCCTCGGGACCACACGTCCGGCTTGTGCCGGCGTGTGAGAAACCGCCTGGAGCTCGTTCGCTCGAGGGTTGGGTTCGATCCCTGGGTGGCGGCCGGGCCCCACGACGAGTGTCTCGCGTGGGTGGCCCGGTCAACTGGCTCTCACCACCTCGCTCACACTTCACTCTCTCGTCAAGCTGTGTCTTGTTACTACACTTTTCTAAGTCGTGAGCGTTCCCCGATCCATGGCGTACTTCATTGCTTGTCACCTACTTCCTTGCTAGCCTAGTGCCTGCGCCTACCTACAACACATGCAACATGTTGCATGTGGCATGTACCTCTGGCAATGCTCTTGCTCGTACTACCCAGAGGGCTGCTATTGCGACACTTAAGGGTTGGGACTCTTGGTTCTAGTTTTCAACAGCCTCCTACTAGGAGGCTGTTGAAAACTAGAACCAAGAGTCGCAACCCTTAAGTGTCGCAACAGCAGCCCTCTGGGTAGTACGAGAAAGAGCATTGCCAGAGGCCACTATTGTTAAGACCAGGAATACTGAAAAGGGTGAAATAGCTCAGATACCCATAAAACGCAAAGTGTGACTCTCATCCGCCCGTCGTTCGGAAGAAAAGTAACGATCCGCCCGTGGTTCGGACTAAAAGCAACCATCCGCCCACCTTGCGTTACAAAAGCAACCATCCGCCCAGCCTCCGCAACAAAATCAACCAGCCGCCCACCCCTTTTCTCATGCTAGATCACAACATGTGTTTTGGACCTGACATGGAAAACATTGCAATGGTGCGTTCGTCTGAGACATAGTGAATGACAAAAATCATGTCATGCATCAATGTTACATGGTATGTGGCGGGAACATGACATTTTGTTTAGCGTTTCTGGGTTCCTCATGTATTTTCTGTGTAACATTGGCATATGCGTTGTTTTATGTACGCCATTGTCATATGCGTTATTTTCTGTGCGACGTTGGCATATGCGTTATTTTTTGTGCGGCGTTGTCATATGCATTATTTTTTTTGTGACATTGGTATATCGGCTACATAGTTCCAAAAACTGGGTATATGGTGACCAAACCCTAGTGAAAAAGTACTCAGCCGCACCTATTGATGTGTACGCAGATGCTTTGACATTTGCAGGAAAGAGGTAGGTTGCAGCAATAGCTTGAAGGAATTGCGGTCTCACTTGAAACTTCGTGTGCTAGGAGCAGAAGCGTCGAGCATCACCAGGTAAAGTGGTATGAAGCAGCCACAATAAGAGTAGCATGCAATAGCAAGCAGTAAGAGTAGCTGTTGTATCACAGCTGGCAATGGCAACTCGCAACAAGCAACAACGTGAACCTGGTTTTTGTGGCCACGTATGAAGGCACTGAAAATCTCGTGGCTGCGCTCACTGTTCCGCTCAGATGCGGCAATACTTGAGTTGAGCTGGCAAAGAATGGAGAGGGGGACGGGGTTAGGGAGGGGGGAGGTGGGGGGGGGGCTCTTGAGAAGAATTTGCAAAGGGGTGTGAGAATGATCAGGGTGTTTGGTGAGCGAAGTGGGCAAATCATTTGGGCAAGAACAACACCAGCTGTTGTAACAAAAATCGCAAAAACAATAGCATGGGCTACAACAACCACATCATTGGGAAGAGCGTCGATGGGGCTAGCAATTTCAACAAGGGCAATGATAGCAAAAGTAGCATGAGCAGTGATTGCAATACTAGCATTTGTGGAACAACAAACAACAATGGCGGACGTTCCAACGACTGCGGCATCGCTAAAAGTGTCAAGCACAATTTATCAAGCCGGCAACTTAAAGGACTCGCCTTGAATTGGCGGCAGCTTGGAAGATTAAGGTGTAGTGCTTTAGAGCGACTTGGAGGATTCGTTTGTGAGCGCTGGTGACTTGGTGGATTCAAGAGTAATCGCTCGTAACAATAACATGGGAAACTGGGCGCAATCGGCTAAAAGAAGTTGGCAAATTTTGTGCCAAATTACATGAATTTCTTGACATTGTTCCAGATTAACAACATTCTTGTCCTTCAAACCTTCTGTGTCAAGTGCTGCCTCTAGTAGATTGTCGGACTCTTACTACATTGTCCACAATGCATGGCTGCATTTTGCGTTGCGTCAGTCACACTAGTGATGGCGATGCTACAGGCATTTCCCGCTTTGCCATATTGTTTTTATACTAGGGCAATGGGCGTAGTGGCTGCAAGTATGAGAGCTCTAGATCAGGTCCCCCTCCTTTAGCCATGTTGATAGCACGCTCTCGGCAATACATTTTGTTTTGGTGCGATAGGGATAACTTTTGTCTCAAGGATCTTGCGCCCTTGTGATTTGCTTATATTATCTTTCCCCCGTCATCCATGTGTACCATTGTGCCTTTCTAGCAAGGGAACACTTTAGACACCTTACCTATCAAGTAACTCTCACTCAACATTTCAGCAAGGCCTTGTACATGGTGGAAATCATGAATCACATCCAACATTTTTTTGGCACCCATCATGACCTCCACCACAAGCTTAGCTTGGATTGTTGTTGGCATGTCCTTATCTTTGGAAACTACCACATAAGTGACAAACTGCACATAGTTGAACAACCCAAGCTTCTTGCCCTTGGTGGCCTCATTGACACCTTAGCTAAGGCGATACCAGTTTGTTTGCTGAAGGGAGTGTTTCATTATTGTTATTATATATATATTCAGAAGGGTCTTCTTCCCCTTGGAAGACTTTCATCCGACCTTTTGCTCCTTCGACCATTGACGGGTCTTGTGTCCCTCCTTGTCACAGCTACGGCACACATTGTTCACTGAAACCCCCCTTGCCGCAAGCTTTCATGCCACCATGACCACCATGAGCTTTGATAGCAAGGGCTGACACAGAGAATGAGGCCTCAAGACATCTGCAACATTTGGCCTTGTTGCAAACACAATAAAATGTATTTACGCAAGAAAGTTGTACCTCGAGCCGACCTACTTGGGGAGTGATGATTTTGCACCATCTTTGAATTGGACCTTAAGGAGGGTTACGTCTTGCCTGAAGTTCTCAAATTTGCACCCCAAATTATTCTATTGTAAGGAAACATGCTCAATGATCTACACCGTAATAGTGCCATTCTCATCCTCCTCAATTCTCATTGTTGTAGTTTGCTTCATGATAAGGTTTGACTTGCAAGCGAAGGGGATTGTATTGTGGTGGAGTACATCCTTCATGCTTTGGATGGTTCCATGTACCCTTGCATAGATTCCATTAGTGATTTGTGCAATTCAGACACAAGGAGAACGATGGTGTGCATATTCTTCCTCACTTGGACTTGCTTCTAAACTTCCGTTGTGGTTTCACTGAAAATATCCATGCCCTTCATCAGCCTTAGTGATATAGTATGAGCAACACTTGCTTCAAATACCACAAGAGGATTATCCCATCAAGCCAACAGATAGGCTGCACCTCTTTTTCTTACCTAACGACAAACTACTATGAGGCCTCTAAGCCTTATCCTATGGAGATGAATTCATGTAGGAAGGAAATCTCACCCAATAAGCAAGCAGTGTGCATATGGTTGAATGGTTAGTATTGTATGCCCAAAGATTTGTTTCAGCGCTTTGTTCAACCATGGCCTGAGAAATTGTTAAGGTAAGGGCTATGTTTTGCAAGATTCCGAGAAGAGATGTTCCCTTTTGTGACCACAAGATGTGCGCTGAAAACTGCTCGCAGTCAGGCTCCCCTTGTTGTGTGTTTACTTTTAACACTCATCCCTTTGTAATGACTCATTTTCTGTCCACACGAAAGTAGTTTGATGGTCCGGACTGATCATTCACCTTCATGGCCAAACCTTCTGTTTAGTGAAGACCTCAAGCACCCGCCCCATCCTATATCCCTGAAGTTCTAGGGGAGCATGCTTAGCGCCAATGGTGAACGCAACTCAAGAGGTAGCTGGAGTTGTCAAAACGATGTGAAATGAGGTTGTGGCTATTGTTATGCGAGGGAGGCTGTTGATCTTGAGATTAAGTTGCAAAGATGAAGTTGACTTTTTTTTCTCTTTAGTGAAATCATTGTGAGGGGTGATCTAGGCTACCTTAAGCTTTCAGTTATGGGTTCAACTTTCAGGTGTGTATGATAATGAGTGAGGCAAGGACTTTACCAAGAAACAAGGTGAGGGATGTATGTAAAAAATGATTTTTGGATCACGGGAATTGTTGAAATAGTTGTGGATGTTGACCGTAATGTAATTGGGCGACAAATGAAATTCCATTTCATAAGGTTTTGAAGCCAAAAAACTTCAGGCTCACTCATTGTAATGGGAATGAAGCACAAAACTACAAGCAAGTCATGAATATGATGACCGTGCATAGAAACGACTTTTTTCACTCGTAATAAGACATCATGCTTCGTAACAGATGTCTTGGAATGGCTTGAACCTTAATAAAGTGCCGATCAGGCAAGTGTACCAACTATTCTAGGTAGAATGCACCAACTAGTTGGAGTGTTGAACAAGGCCACCCTAAAACTTTCAGAGCCTAACAGACATGGGCCATATTTTTTGGTGCATTATGATACATTTACCGTTAGCACATGAGGCCCTATAATTGCACATTAATGAATCTAGCTACTTCAAGTGCGATGTGGATTATACTTGGCTTGTACCCTCAAAGTTACGAGTGAATTTTCTCAAAATGTAACACATGGATATCAAACATTTGAGCTCTTATACACTTACACATGTTTAAACATCTTGTAGGTTAAACACCTTGCTGAAATTCACAATGCTTCGGTCAAATGAGTTTGGACTAGAAATTGGCCTGTTATGTAGCCTTTACTCAATATTTTCCATAATCATGCATATTTTTGTGTAGACGAGTTCAGTGATCGGCTTAAATCATAAACTAAAAGAAGGCACTGATCACTAATCAGCAATCAACAAGTAATAGGAAAGTAATTGATCATCAATGTTTTGTAGAAGATTGACTGTGCTTGAAAAACGGATCAGGCACGCCCCACTATAGTAGTGCTCCAAGGGATCCTTGAAAAAAGAAACCCCAAACACTTTGGTATAACTTGGGAGAGAAAGGATTGAAGGGTGGATGAGGTTAGCACAGCCTTCCAGTTGTTTGCTTGCGAGGTATAGAATCGTATTTTGATGACTCAATTCGGCTCTCGAATATGTGAATCATGATGTCCTTGAAATGTATTCAAAACTATGAGGGATGACATAGGAATCGTTTCTGTGAAAGAAAGGCAAGAGATAATAGAGAAAGAAAGATCTCACAAATTACAATAGGAATAAGCTGAATATTAACGCCTAATCATGAATCACAATTGTCTCTTGGTAGTAAAATACCACATGCATGTCAAGTATCAAAGCTCGAATGTTTTTCTTATCCTTGATATGTGGAAGGTATAGTGTTATCCAATAGATCCTGAAATTAAATGATTTCTTAAATTTTGAGTCGTCTTCAACTCTGCTTCTTGTCCTTTTGTAGGTAGGAGGTAATTCCTTCTGCCTCTGTGTTAAAAACGAGTGTGTTTCACGTTCTTTAGGAATCAAATTATACCAAAACTTCGACCACAAAGTGGCTTGTGCCGGCGTACGCGTGATATGAATTGTCGATGGCACAACTATACATTATGATAAGGTGATTTTACTATTTTGGTCGTGATTTTGATGATCCCTCTCAAACTGACCGAAGCTCGGCGTCGTCAACCATTTTGGTCATAATCTGTCACCGAAATTCACATATAGCCATAATAAACACGGTTTGGAAGCATCCGTACAATCCTAGCCACCATCGAGCGAGTTAAGAGGAATTCTTTCAATTATGAACACAAGAGTGGCCGACAATTATAGGATTATACGAATGTGCAATAATCACA
>SZWC01011139.1:65903-81664 GCA_023375785.1 Penium margaritaceum | reverse complement strand
AAGGGAACGAAGGGGGAGGCACCAGGGCGAAAAATGGGAGGGGGTTTGAGGGCTTACCACTTCTTCCCTCTGTCTGACAAGCCTTTCCTCATCCTGCTTCAGCTGATTCTCCCTCATGTTCCTCTCAAAGTCCCTCCTCTCCTTCGCCACCTCCATCTCCCGCAGCTGATGCTGCAGCACCTCCGCCTCTGCCTTCTTCCCTCGCAGGAAATCATCCACCAGGGATCCCGTCACCCTCACCACCATCTCCCTCACACCCTCCCCCATTCCTCCGGCTATCCCAAGGGGACCCAACTGGGTCCGTAATATCATCCGTGCCACTCCTTCGGGTACTGCCGCAAGGACACCCCCTACTGCTCCCGCCATGCCTTCCGCTGCTGCGGCAGTAGAGGTGTCACCCCCTATGCCAAGAGCTGAAAACGCACCTGGTGGCAAGCCTACTGTGCCCGCAGCAGCAGCAGCGGCAGCAGCAGGAGAGGAGGGAAGAGGGACTACAGTAGAGACAATGGGAAGTTCGAGGAGCCGAGGTGTCTTGGGAGACACTCCAGACACAGAAGACAATCTTTCTCCTACTTCTGCTGCCCCTCCGAGAGGAGTGAGGAGGGGGATAAAGAATTCCCCCTCAACCTCTCCCTCCACACGAGCCTTCTTCTCGCCTGCCCCTCCCTCAGTAGTCGTCTGTGCATGCACCTCCCCTTCCCTCGCCCTCTTTTGCCCCCTCACAGTCCCAGCAGCAACTGGTGATGGCGTCGGGAGGCTCAACAGAGGCGCCACGCCGTTTNCTGCCTGTGGTGTTGCCAAAGGTGCAACGCCGCATACCGCATCAGAGGCTGTGGCAGGGGCAGCAGCAGCAGGAACCACTGCTGCTGCGGCAGAGGGAGGGCCACCTCCTAGTCCCAAGATGTTGGTTCCAGAACCTGCTGATGTAGCAGCAGCAGTCGCTGCAGGAAGTCATGTCGCGGGAGAAGCAGCGGAGCAACAGGGGCGACCACAGAAGCAGCAGCAGCAGCAGCAGCAGCAGCACAAACAAGAGAAACAAACGTATTGAGCCATCATGTTTGGTGATAGCTGGTGGGCTCAAGATAGAGTCGGCAGGGTACTCGCAAACACATTCAGAAATTGAAACAAAAATGCTCCAACCTCCTACGTTGTGTACAGCTACGTACATGTTTCAATCCACGGACGAGTTTCACTCCACACGGAGAACTCTCCTTCCGAAGAGACATTCCATGCCAAAGATGTATGACTCCATCCACAGACAAAAATTGACTGTGCGATCTCTCACCACTTCCTTTCTTGGAACAAAAGAAAGGACGTGATGACTTGGAGCGGAACACTTAGAAGTGTGAACACAAATCGTGCCAACCTGCGCGAGGGTCAGTTCCTGCTGCTGCTGCGTCTCCATCGGTCCTCCTCAACGGCTGCTGCTGACCTGCTTCAGCATGACCTCCAGGCTCTGCTGTGCTCGGAAAAGCAGCAGCAGGTGCTGCTACATCCCCTGCTGGAACGGCTGTCTTCTTTGCCGGCGCAACAGCCTCCTTCACCAGGGCTGATGCCACCTCCTTCTCCCTCCCACCTTCCATCTCTTTTGTAGAAACACCTCCCCTGCTTGCTGCTTTGCCTGCTGCTGCTTCAGCAATTCCCTGCTGCTTCTGGCCCTGGGACCTAGTCATCAGCTGCTTTTTGGCTTCTTGCTGCGGCTGCAGCAGCTGCTGCTGCTGCTTTCGCTGCACCTTCTTGCTCCCTCCACCTTGAACAGCATCCCTATCCTTGTCAGAAGGGCGGAGACCCTGCTGGCCTCCCTCTCCTCCCTCAGTGACCCTTCCCTCGCCAGCGGTTGCTGCAGGCGCCTCCTTGCCAGAAGACATTGTCTTAGATGACCCTCTGGCTTCTGCCATTCCCTTGTCCTCTGTGGCTTTTCCTCCCTTCTCCGTTTCTCCCTTCTCCCTTTCTCTTTCCTCCCGTTCTCTGCTCTCCTTTCCACCCACGTCTTCAGTTCCACCCACCCCAAAGGCTTCCTCTATCCATTCCAAGCCTGTCTCTCTGTCCAGCAGTTGGGTTTCCCTCCCAGCTCCTTCTTCTTCTTCGTCTTTGTCTTTTTCCCCACCACCGTGTCCAGTGGGAAAGGCCAAGGTTTCCCTGACCGTGACAGAAACAGCTTCCCCGCCTTCTCCGTCACCCGGAAGGACAATGGACACAGAGGCCTCGACAGCCGATACGGTGTCAACCGTGTCAACCGTATCAGTCTGCCAACTTTCCAGAACTCGCGAAGTTTCTGGAGAGAAGGAAACCAACTGTGTCTGCTGTGGCTCCGTTCCGGCTGTTGCGGCTACCTCCTCCTCGGACCCCTTCTGCCCAACCCCAACTTCCTCCTCTTCTCTCTGTTTCCCTCCCTCTTCCTCCTCTCCCGTTTTGTCCTGTGCTTTTCCCGCCTCCTCCTCTTCCTCGCTTTCGTCTTGTGGAGAAAGCCTTTGCTGATGGTGCTCAAGCATTTCATTCACCGCTCTTCTTTTCTCTCCCTTCTTTTCAGCCTGCTCCTCCTCCTCCTCCTCCTCCTCCTCCTCCTCTATGCCCACAACTTCCTCCCTGTCTTCCTCTTTCTCTTGTGTCTCCTGAAGGACTTCCTCCTCTGCTGCTTCTTCTTCCCTTGCAGCCTGTTCCCTCTCAGCCTCCTCAATTTCCTTCAGCTTCCACTTCTTGCTTCCAGGTCTTCCACGGTCCCTTCTTGCTCTCAGCAGTAGATCCTCTGCTTCCCTGGCTGCTGCCGCAGCAACCTCTACCGGCAGGTTTCGACGCCACGGACTAGCTCGAAGCCCTCGCCGAAGAGNAAAGAGGAGGTGGAAGAGGGAGAGCGCGATCCGACACAGAGGAAGCAGCTGCAGAGGCAGCAGACGTAGCAGGCGTAGCAGCAGTAGAGGCAGGTGAGGTAGCAGAGGTAGCCGGGACACCACCACCGCCCACAGCACACCATTCAGCTCCTCCTTGCACTTGCACCCCTCCTTTCCCTTGTTTCCCTACTGTACCTCCTCTCCTTCCTCCTTTCCTGCCTCTCTCCCCCCCTCCTCCCTTTCCTCCCCTTCCTCTGGTCCCCACCTTGCCACCACCAATGCCACCCACAGCTAGTGCCTCTTGTCCTGCTATCCGTAGTTCAGCGGTCCTTTCTATCAACTCCCTCAGAGGTCGTTCTCCGGAACCTACCTCATCCACCCCCCTCCGTGACTCCCTCCTTCCCTCGGTCGTCACCTGCGGCGGCACATCCAACTCCCCCCCAGCAGCAGTCTCCCTCCTTCCCCTGCCCCTACCCCTTCCTTTTCCTCTTCGTCTTCTTCTGTACGTCACCACCCTCTCCGTACGGTCACCTCGCAGAGCCCACGACTGCTCCAGCTCGGCAGTTTTTTTTTTCAAATTTCTGGGGAAAAGATTGCAGCAGCAGGCAACTTAAAGCAAGGGGAATCAGAAAAAAAAAAGAGTCCACTGTTTCCGATGCTGCTGCCGCCGCCGCTTATGTTGCTTCTTCCGTCCGCCGCTGCTGCTATCTCGGCCGCTGTAATGTGGCTGCTTCCGGTAATGGTGCTCCTGCTGTCAATGCGGCTCTAACTGCTAGTGCCGCCGCTGATGCTGGTGCTTCTGGTGCTGCTGCTAGTTTTGCTGCTGTAAGAGATGCTCAGACTCACTTTCTGAGATGGTACGCGACTCACCCGACGACGCCCCCACATGTGATCGTCCGACTCTGCACAAAGAATTTTTCTACGGGAAATGCTCCGAGGAGCTCACCGTCGGTACAGAAAGCTGCGGGGAGTCGACAGCATTCCGTAGGGATCTATCTTGGGCTTCTTCCCCTAACCTGCCGTTCAGCCTCCGCTTCTCAACGGCGCCAAGGGCAACAACGCATGGCGACACCACACCGACGGTGTGGTGTTGTCGTTTGTGGCATGCAGGCATGCATGCATGGTACCGCGGACCTAAAGGGCACGATGGTGAAAGTCGCACCGTGTGATACGTACACTCCCACACGGCAGCAGCGGGAGTGCGGACAGCAGGGCTGTGCTGGGCTGGGCCCGAGGGTCAGGCGTAGAGGTGGAGTGGAATGCGCTCCACATCCATGTCTAGCGTGCTGCACGCCGCGTGCAAGGGTGGCGCCAACGAGCGTGCACGAACGGGGCGGCAATCATGGGTCTTCTCATGCCGAGACTTTATGCATGCAGTCTACACGTCATCGCTGGTCATATCCAGTGCGCATTTCTGACACATACGCATCCAATACGATTCAGCAGTGATGACTCATCACATCCAGAACGCATTTCAGACTAAACCATGGCATGCTGGGGCCTCATGCCCGGGCATGATGGCCGAGCCCAGCCCGAGTCGTGCCATCTCAAGGCCATGAGGGCCAAGAGTCACGGCTGGCCCAGCTTGACTCTCAGACCTTGAGATCTGCGAGGAGCAAGTTTTGCGTTTGCCGCCAGTCGGACAGCTTTTCGAGATTGTCGCCCAACTTCGGCGTCCGCAATGCCGACTCCGCATTGATTCGCGGTGAAGCGCGACTGGGACGTCGGACCTTCAATCAGAAACATGTCGGACCTTTTCGACGTGTTTTCCGTCCTGCGCATGCGCTTTGAATTGGAGAGTTGGGTGTACGTTGTTTGGTTGGTTGGTGTATTGTCCGTCTGAGAACGAAAGAGAGCGGACACGCCAAGAAATGAACGGCTTCTAAACATGCAGGAGGGCCAGGGTACAGGGTCAAACACGGGCCCTCCTGCACGTTACAGCTGGCACGGATGGGGATGCCAACCAGGACGAGCAACCGTGCACACGTCATGCATGCCATCCTCTGCCTCAACTTCTGAATTTTTTTGTTCTTTTGTGTCGTAGACAGCCTTTGAGGTACCTGGCTGCACCTCCGCTGCATGGCGCAGCACGGAATGAAGCGGAGGCGCAGCGAGGACATCCTCCTCTGGTCATGAGCCAGCGGTTCGAAGTCTATGCTCTCCCAAAGGACGAACCTTCAGCGCTTTCACTTCTAAAAAGCGCCCCTCATCTACAAAGATGGGAGGGGGACTCACCAAACAAGTCAGGATGTCAAACCCGTCTGGGCAGGCTGTTAAGCAAGGGGTAAAAAAGATGGTCAAAGTAAAAACTATAAAATTAATAGAAATAAATTAAACTATTAAGACTCAATAATGAATAAAATTTTATCTACGGCGGAAAAATCGACATTTATCAAGGGGATTTTTTTTAGACTCGTAGTAAATCATTTCATGATTTCTGGAAAAAAACGTTATTTATCCTTGTTTTTCTGATGAAACAGAGAGGATAGTCCATGTGTATCCTTTCAGAGCTAGGATACATGTGAACAAAGTTTTGGCCGTGGGGAAGGGGTTTGAGCCCACAATTTTTGCCAAACTATATGGAAAATGCAGAAGGCACCACAACATGGGACGTGTGGATGGTTAGTGATTTTACAGGTCCAAGATGGATTTAAATTAGATTAATTTCTAGTTTTTTTTATACCTCATTCAAAGACGACCTGAGACGAAGCAATGGAGGCAAGATCTGACATCATGTAGTCTTTGCCATAAAATTAAACTTTTATATAATTTCTTCTTTAAATTTTCATCTCTTTCACTTAATTTCATAGTATATGGATCACGTGATCCCATCCATACTTGCAAACAAACCTAACCAATACATGGGCATGATTCCATGATACATTAGAGGATTGGAAGGTTCTACTGCATAGCTATTGAGAAAGATCTACTTACGGCCGTCTTCTCCATGTAAACCTTTCACAGATTTCTTGAGCACATTGCACGTACAACATCTTGGACTTTGTTCGCTCAATGTATAGTTCACATATCATTTTCATAGTAAATTTGGCTACTTCTGAGCATCCATGCTAGCATCATTCCCAATCTTTTGAGATCCTTGCTGAAGCCCAGAGATAGTGTAGTATCCTCCTAAGAGGTCCTTCATTCTCCAATCGCCCAAGTCACTCCCAAGGGGTCCTTCTTCTTCCCTTTCGCTACATTAACAGATGAATTCAATAGAAATCCACCTTGAAAAATACTTTTTCACAAAGGGGTGCATCCTTCCATAAAAGAAGAAGTACAAATCCGATTTCTGAGATCACAACCTCAAGACCATGGACCACTTAAAAAAGCTAAGTTCTAATAGCCCATGAAGTATGAGTTGATCCATGTAGAGTCACGCTTGGACACTAAGAGTTGTTTTGCATTCAAGCTTAGCTTCTTCATCAAGATTTAGTCTCCACATTTTCTCCACTTCACAGGAAGAAAGCTTGTCCTTATGAATACAGTGAAACTTAAGATGAAGAGTCGGATCTATGGTATAGCGGATTGGACAAAATCCATGGCCGACTAGGCCAAAATCACGGTGCTTGAAGGTCTCCGACCCTCAATCCATCTTGTCCAACCGCCCACAGGCCAGGGACCCACGCTTGAGCCATGTGACGCTAGCCTTGCGCTGCACTTCCCCCCGATAGGAGTGAGCCGAGCTCAATATCCACAAGTCGAACTCAAACCCAAGCGCTCCAATACTAATGTAGCGGATTGAAATGAATTGTTGGCCGACTAGGTTAAAACCACGGTACTTAAGGGTCTCCAATCCTCAAGCCATCCCGTCGAACTGCCCACAGACAAAGAACCTTGCTCGAACCACGTGGCGCCGGCCACACATTGCATCAGACAATATCCTTTCATGTGGAAAATAAGATTTGGTGAAGAGTATCATCTAGAAAAGCTCTTTCAATTGCTGCATCTTCAAATGTGTGCTGTCAGCCAAAGAAAACTCCAAATATGGCTCAAACGTTCAGTCATTTTATGTTCAATTTAATCTCCCGCTGCTTAGTAGACGGACTAGGAGTTGGAAGCATGTCTAGCTACATCTAATTCCACTAGACTACGAATGCTTTGAAATCTGGTGTAGGCTTTACTCCCTCCTCCAATCCAGTGTGGTTTCAGAGCTCTAGTGGAGCATCGGTGTAAAAGAAACACGACTTTGTAAAAAATTTCCTCCATTCCACAAGAAAGTATTCTAGATCTCTGTAAAGTACATCAGGAAAAAATTCTAAAGGAAACTAGTTTGAACCCTTTAAACATTGGCTTAGAGTAAAGGATAGCCCCTTGGATCCTCCGTCCACTCTAGTAATGCCTTAAATGTGAATTGTAGCAGTTCGCACTTGGACATGGATGAAAGGCCCCATTCCAAGAAAACTTTGATGCATAGGTAAACATGGACAATTGCCATAATCCTTCACATACATTTGCTTATTTTCCACAGCCAATGCAAAAAAGATATAGACATAACAAGAATGAAAGCATGAAACATCACTCTTCAAGCTTACATGCCAGACGTGAAATTTGAGAAAGCTCAAATTCATGCTTGCATCAACGCATCGCAGAAATAGAATCAGGTTCTTGCTCATGAGAAAAATAAAACATGGCATTAGCATGTCATTCCCAAGATGTAGCATAAAGAAGTGATGAAGGAATGCAATGAACTTCTAAAATAGAAGTAGTGCACGTTGAGAAATCTACACCGAATCTTCAAAAACATGTGGAGTAAGTTACCGAGTTCAATGGCCTACAAGTGGTAGAAGAAGCATGTGTACAACTTGAATAATCAAGAAACAAATACAAAAAAGATGCAAATGTAGCAGTTACTACCACAAGCGCCCTTGCTAACCTAAAAGATGAGTAAGTGGAAACCCAAGTCTCAAGATTTGTTGAGAAGCATACGTTAAACTTTAAATTGAAGTTGCAAAAGTAATTTCCACAAGAGAATAAAAAGAATACATTGCTCACCAAGTTGTAACGCACGCCATTTATGAAGCAACTCATGCTCATGCAAATGTAGATGAAGTAACCACTCATGAGATCCAATGCAACATGCTAAAAAATCTCCAAATTCAAAGTTTTCAATACCGCCTATGGTCTATGTGATGCAACCTTATGTCATGCATTTATTCCCTTCCATGGATCTCACCCCAAAACTAGCTGTAGAAGGGGACTCACTCCTAGAACCAGTTTCAAAAGTAAGTTTTGATCCATATGATTACGTGGCTCTTCCCATATCAACAATGGTTAACATTAAGCACTAGGAGAAGTTTGATAATGCAAAGGTCTCTCATTGGTTCTTCAACTACAAATCCTTTACAAAGTTCAACAAAATGTGGTGCTTCAATATGAGGTTATTTTGACTATAGAATTCTAATCCACGTGATGTACTCAATTTTGGAGCTTGTAGATGTGTAACATTCACTATCCTTGCACAATGTGTAGTACTAAAAAGTTAACATGCTCTGTGCATTTATGAAGACCATCCTTATGTTTCACGTCAAGCATGGTGTTACTTTCTTTGTACGCAGCAGCCAACACAATCAAGCAACCAAGCATATACGATAACCTAGCTCTGAAACATTCCCCTTGAAAAATATCAAATTCATTCAGAGAAATGTAAGAAAAGCAAGATATGCTTTAGACCAAATCACTCTTACAAGTTTTGGTACATTAGATTGACTCTTTATCACCTACTTACACAATGGATTTGCTGAAGAACAGAAGGTTTTTCAATGAATACAACACTACCCTCAAAAGAATAGGCTTCTCAAAGACTTTGTGTGTACTATGCTTTTAAGCAAGCAATGAGATCAACATTTTTCCGAGTAACATCATCGGCATCAGTTAGCCTATCATGAAGAATGGGGAACACCAAGTCATCCTCAAAGAATGGAAGATACTTCAAGCAATACAATCATCAACAACGGAAGAATGATAATGAGCAACGACTATCGAAGCAATAACAAAATTCATCGGTGAAGATACGGTCACAATCTCAAGGAAATGAATCACCCTTCTATATGCTTACTGAAAGGAGGGGCCATCCAAAAAGCATAGGTTTGAATCCATGCATGAATGCATCAAATAGCTTGAGGTAAATGTGATGACAGCCAAAGTAAAATCTCCAATTGAAGATGAATCAGTGAAAAATGCGTCCAAACAATCCATGGAAACATAATTTTCAGCAGAACAATTCACTTTAAGGCCTTTAGAATTAATGAATCAGAAAGAAATGATCTTAAACGTGGTACTTTGACAGTGGTTCAACATAACACATAACATTTGAGACCATCTACCTTCACAATTTCAAGCCATGACTAACAACGGATTCTTTTTACCTTGGCAACCAAGGAGCATTACCAGTCAAAGGCATTAAAGTGCCCATGGTCCCCTATGCCAACTACACAATTGTTTTCTCAAACATTATTTATTTCCTATGCCTTGTTGAATTTGTTTGTACATGATTCCATTCATGTGACAGGTTTTGCGACTTCAAATCACATCAAATGTCAAATATTGAATCCTCTTTGACTAGGAGAAGGCCATACTTTCCAGGATTGTTCAACCTAACAAACTCATCAAGCTTGATTTCAAGTCAATCCAATAACCTTCCATACCAACATTCAAACATCAAGGAAGTTATCAGAAAGCAATGGCCTCAATAATGTCAGATTTTGACAATCTACCTATCAGTTTGAGTACTTGGAGGGAGTATTACTGAAGATTCAGGAGAGAATATCCATGATTAGAGGGAAAATCATCACACTCTTAAATATCCTGTCACTCTCAAAATTAATCGGACCTCTGACCTTCAACTTGACTCAAAGTAAGGACATGGGGTTCGACACAAAGATGTATTTGGTCATTGTTTCTATGGACTCCTACTACAAATCCTACAAGAATGATAAATCCTAGAATTTACACATGGTTGTCATCAACAATCAGCCACGTACGAATGCCACAATGAACACTCCAAGCATGAAGTCCAAGTTTGGGCCCTGCCCAGCCCAGTGAGCCATTTTGCGAGGCCTTATAAAGCCTCACGTAATGGATAATTGATTGACATACCTACTGGTGTATGTTGAATGGTCATCCTCTTCTACAAGCCCATGTGGCCTTGTTCGATTATGGAATACGATTTTGCATGGTGCATTGCAAGCCATGATCCCGGTTCACACCTTAAAGTCACGTAAGATTTTACTTCGGCAAAATGTGTTCGACACCCCCAAATCCATGGCAGTGTTCTTCAATTCCTCTTCAAATACTGCTCGACACAATCTGGGCGTGATCCACCTCCAATTCACAAAAGTAGCTCAAAATTTGAGCGATTAAATGTGTTTATTCAACACATTCCCAACTGAAAGGGTTTGTTGAGACATTATGTTCCTCCTCCAAATCCATCAAGAATAACAGTGATTGCCTTGCATTATGAATGATTTCAAAGCAATCCCTCCCTCATTGAAATTAAAAGGCTAGAAATTCATCTTTTAGAAGAAAAGAATCCTCTAGGTTTCCCTCTTGACATTGTTTCATCGTTCATTCATTGATGGGGAGTGTTTGAAATCAGTTGCTTACTTTACATTTCACAAATCAATTTGGTGGAACATATTCCTAACTGTGGAGTGGTCATTTTATAATCATTTTGCATACTTGATATCTATGTGCAAACCACAAGACACTGCAATATCATTCTACAAGGCCCTTTTCCCTCTCGTCAACTAAGCCACTACAATTGGGTAATTCTACCCTCCTAGGTACTTCTTGGTTACATCAATTTGGAGCTTGAGCATAACTTCACCTTGAGGTCACCATTTTTCAAGGAGATAAATCCTTACATTAGCAAGGGGATACAAATCTATTCATGAAAATCAGTTCTATCAACTCATTCACCATGGCTTGATCATTGTCAAGAGAGGTTTAAACACTTGGATTTGTGAAAAAATGAAGTTTCCCTTCTACATGAGGATTTTGATTTCAGAACCTCTCGATTTCACATAATAAGGCCCCTCCTATGCCACCGTAATGAAGCCAAAGATGGAGATTTAGAGCTAATGCCAAACCAAATCCTATGAAAAGTTACAAATTTGGAGAATGATACTATCTAGTGATTTTGTTTCAATCTCCACATATCTGAATCCTTTTTATGAGCAAAGTGCCCATGCTCATTTCTCTACATCTCAGCCAATGCAAATTCAACATTATATTCTACTATGTAAGGTCATGTTGATGATGGTGGTGATGGTGGTGATGGTGGTGATGGTGGTGGTGGTGGTGGTGATGATGATGATGATGATGATGATGATGATGATGATGATGATGATGGAAAAGAATGGGCTGATGAGGAGGAAAATAGAGGAGGACACCCTCATTCTTTTTCCTTGTAGGAGGAGGATGAACATGGATGGGAAGAAGATGAGGAATGATAGTAAGAGGAGGAGGAGGATGGAGGAGGGGGAGGATTGGGGACAGGTGGGAGTATGAGGGAGAGGATGCATAGGAGGAGGATGATGCATAAAAGGAGGATGCAAAGGAGGGGGAGGATGATAGTGAGAGGGCAAAGAAGGATGAGAAAGAACATTTTTTTCAAAGGGAAAATGTATGAATTATCAAGGCCGTCTTGCCAGGATAGGTGTGGCTTCTTGGTGGTGAAAAAAAGGTTCCAAATGGTTGCGTTGACAATATTGTGTCATATGAGCTTGTATGTGCGAACGCATTTGCAAGAAGGGATGAACACAACTCCAAGTATGTAGGTTTCCAATATGCAACAGAAACTTCTGCAAATTACATCTTGTCTCCTTTTTGTTTTCTTCGAATCAGTACATCGTCTCAAAACTTATCCTAGGCCAGTACCATGTGTTTTCTTGCCACAAGGTTTTACCTTCTTAAGCTTGCCCTAGGGTCACATGAATAACATATAAGTGATGCACTTCCTCAAAGAAACATACTTTTTACCTTCTTCGTGGTGCATGTGTTGGCGTCAGTTGTGGCAATTGACTCATCTATTTTCTACGTTAAAGTATTGAACTCGCCTCAAGACTCACATTTTTGTAACTACTAGCGGTCATGTTTTATGAACCTTGTGTTGTGGTCACAGGATTCCTCACATTGTGGATGATGATACTTGGTAAAATTGATGGTGAAAATGTATCAATTTGCATTGAGTCAATTCAATATGTCACATAAATATTCTTTTGCCAAAATTCCCAAGGTTCTTCCATTTTAAAAACCATACATTGAATTTATGTTCGCGGATTTAGTGGAATCTAAGTGAAGTTGTTGGAAGATTATGTTGTGAGGTTTTTAGTGTGACATTGATAAGAATGATGTTTTATGATTATGTAGGTGATTATCTTAGAGGATTTATGTTAATGAGTGTATGAAGTACAAATGGTGGAGAAATTAATGTACATGTCTTAAATCACTTGCATAGGGGATACATGTCTGGAGAAGGATAGTCATGATGATGGTACATACTATACAGGATAAGTTGAATGTTTTACTTCCATGCAAAATTTGTGCCACATACTTGAATGTCGCGAGAATGATAACACATGAGACTGCTACATGTTGTTGATAGATCCTTCTGTTTTCAATAGTATTCATTCGGATGTGCCACATAGAGAGTGTGTGCATGTGATTAATTCATTGATTCATCAAGGGTTACACTAATTCAATCACTGGTTTTGAAGGGAACTTTGTCCATAAATCTGTTGAAATGGCATGGATTGTGGGTCTTGTATCCTAGGAATTTTCTTCGTGTACTCATGTTCCCAATGACACACAAAGCTTTCAAGGTGTACAATGTAGGTAATAGGTAATTCATCAACATTAGTTTGCAAAATACACTTTGATTTCTCTATCTACTACATCGGAAGAGGTATCCTAGTCTTTTAAACAATAGGGTACAAGCATCTTATTTTTTGCTCATTTTTTTCATTTTTCTATTTCAACATGGATGGAAACTTGGAATTCTGATGTCAAAACAATCATGCATTCTATCCACTTTCATCCTAGGTGAAACATCTATTTACGTTATCTAATACAACATCATGTATGAGTGCACATTGTTCCAAGCTACAAGATTTTTGTACTGTTTCAAACAAATATACTATAAGGGTAATCATACTGGTTGTCACAAGGGGTTGAAGTATGCAAAGAAAAACAACAGTGGATGAGTGACGTTTTGTGCGTGGTATTTATTTGGCCAAAAGAGACTTTTGGCCATGAAAATCTGTGAATGCTTTAGACTTGAGGTGAGAATGCATGGAAATACAAAAAAATAATGATGACCATGATATGGCGTTGACTGTAACATTCATCTCGAAATCCTTTCCCTTAATATCCTATTTGTTTATCTCATCCTCCTCCTCTGATTCCTTCAACCACTCCTCTACATATCCATTCCATCTTCCCCTTCCTCCCCACACTGCAATGCACCACAATCTAAGTCCTCCTACCCACTCCACATGTTGCTTCCATCTCCTCCTCCTCCTCATCCTCCTCCTCCCTTTCCTCATTTTATCATATTTTGAGTTTGACAACATGGACATGCCACACCTCTTGATGTTAATGGATGACGCCTATTCTCTTTCATCATTGGTGACAGAAGCCTGTAAAGCTTTCCATGCTGCAACAAGATCTATTGCACGTGACATACAAGCCTCGAATTCCTCCAAAGCAGGTGAAGGTCCAGGCAACTTGGGGTACCCATGCCGAGTGTGCTTCAACAGGACAAATATGTCGCATGAGGGCTCTTGCCGTAGGTGGCCTACTACTACCACCATCATTCATATCTTCTACTCAGCCCACGTCCATGCCCATGTTCAAGACTATGAGGGTTCTAGCCATCGACATTGTGCTGAAGACGGGGGAAGTCCACATTAGGGAGGATTGCGCTTTACATGGCCCATCTTGCTCCAATTTTGATGCACGAGAAGTTGTAATTCTTGCCGTCAAGGTCCAACGACATCACAAGAATGCACACATGCACCCATGATGATTGTAACTTTTAGATTTTAACTTGGCTATAGGTGTGAATATTTGAGTCCACCACAAGGGCTTCTTCACAGTTTGAGCAATGCATTGTATTGATGAGAAAAGAAAACAACATAATGACATACTTTTGAAAATTCACAAAGATTTTTGAAGAGTGTTTTGTGCAATGAAAGGAGTGAGTGCACCAAGAGAATCCTTTTTGCTTTGCTATGATTATGGATTATCCGTTGAATTCAATTTGAAAGGCTCACAAAGTAGAATATGGGGTACAAATTTCATTCCTTTTAAAGCCTTGTAAAGGGGATTATGAATGGGTTGGAAGTGGACTAGCCGCTATGTGTTTGAGGGAAGTGAAGTCCGGATGACCGTTCACTTATAATGCATCCTTCGTTGTAGGAATAAATCCCACTCAACTTGCATACGTGCATGTCCAAGGTGCCAAGATCATTCGTTGTTACACATCTTAAACGTTAACTTGAATTCTTGTGCAGGTACCATGAATAAGCTAAATGCACTGATACTGTCACTCCTCACGTGGTTTTCTTCTTGTGCCACATTGATTCCACTCTCTCAATTAATCACTTTCACACCTCCATGTTTAAACTACAACTAGGATTCCTGCATCGACCGTAAAGTGCCAATGCAATGAGAAACACACGGAAAGATAGTGTTGAATTATTTCATAATGAGAACCTAGAAAACATCTACCGCCTTATGCCACAAAGTTTTTTTATGTATTAGAACCATTCACACAAAATTACAAAGAAAAGGAATGCCCTCTTCAATTAAAAATTACTATCCTCTTTAGCCACTAAATGCCTAGGAGTAACTGCTTGCAATGCATACATGGCATAGAGCACTCAACCAATGAATGAAAAAAATCCACTTGCATAGACATGTGTGGGAACGGTCATCCGGACTTCATTAGAGCGCCCTGTCATTGCTTTTCATTTACGTTGTCCTTTGACCTAAGATGGTGGAAATTCAACCCATCCTCTCAACCAAACATCAAAAAGATATTTAAACAGCTGGTATTGGTGAAAAAATACAAGTTGAACGTGAGAGAGAGAGAGAGAGAGAGAGAGAGAGAGATAGAGAAAGAGATAGAGAGAGAGAGAGATAGGGAGAGACAGGGAGAAAGAGATAGAGATAGAGAGAGGGAGAGAAAGGTGGAGGAAAAATGGGAGGGGGAGGAGGTGGAGGTGGAGGAGGAGGAGGAGAAAGAGGAGGAGGAAAAGGAGGAGGAGAAGGAGGAATAGGAGGAGGAAGAGGAAGATAAGAAGGAGGATGGGGAGAAGGAGTAGGAGGAGGAAGAGGACCACGACAACGAGGAGGAGGAGGAAGAAGGAGAAGAGGAGGGAGAGGAGGAGAACAAGGAGCAAGAGGGGAAAGAGGAGAAGGGCTGCGATGCGGAGGAGAAAATGCAAGGGAAGAGGTAAGGTGGAGGGAGAGAGTGTAAGCAAGGTGAGGATGAAGGTCACAAAGGACATTGAGGAATTCATAGATGATGGCAAGAATGGTAGCAGGCAATGCGACGCAAGCGGTGGAATGGTCATCAAGGATTCTTTCACGTGATTGGTAGAGAAATAAAACAAAATCACTAAGGATAGAGTATGATGCAAGAGGAGGACGGGAGGGAGAGGATGCAGAACAGTTGGAAGGACAAGGCCATCGGGACAGAGGACAAGAAGCAGAGAAAGCAGTGGACGAGACATAGAGAGGGAGATCGAGAGAGAGAGAGAGAGAGAGGTTGAGAGGGAGAGAGAGGGAGAGATAGAGAGAGGATGGAGGGAGGGCTGGAGGAAGGATAGGAAGAACGGAGGGAGGGATGGAGGGATCAAGGGATGGAGGGAGAGAGAGAGAGAGAGAGAAGGGATGAAGGGGAGGAGGTGAGGAGGGGGTGGGGGC
>SZWC01011138.1:30325-44725 GCA_023375785.1 Penium margaritaceum | reverse complement strand
GAGCTCGAGTACTACCTCGGCGTCGCCATCAAGAGGGACCGCAAAGCATGCACGCTGGAGATGGGACAGGCAAAGTATGTGCAAGAGGTACTCCGCCGCTACAACATGGAGGAGTGCAACCCCATCGGTACACCCATGACCACCACATGTGAGTTGAGCTCGAGCATGGGCCCGAGCACGGACGAGGAGAAGGAGGAGATGGCAGGTGTGCCATACCAGTCCGCAGTGGGGAGCATCATGTACGCCATGGTGGCGACACGGCCCGACCTGGCCTTCGCGGAGGGCCAAGTGAGCCGCTTCGTTGCTGAACCCGGGCTGTTGCATTGGCAAGCGATGAAGCGGATCCTCCTCTATCTCAAGGCGAAAAAACAGTCGCGGCTCGTGTTTAGAGGGGGAGCGCGCGATGACTCCCTTGAGTTGGTCGGCTACTCAGATGCCGACTGGGCTGGTGATGTGGATGACAGAAAATCAACGTCGGGGTACGTGTTTGTGCTTGGTGGTGCAGCAGCTTCATGGGCAAGCAGGAAGCAGGACTGCGTGGCACTGTCCAGCACCGAAGCGGAGTACATCGTGCTCGCGGAAGCCGCAAAAGAGGCTCTGTGGCTGCGTCAGCTGTTAAAGGAGATCGGCGTGTCGCAAAGGAGGCCGACAGTACTCAACGTTGACAACATGAGTGCCATCAGCCTCACCCAGAACCCGGTGCTGCACAAGAGGATGAAGCACATCGACATCCGGCATCACTACGCGCAGGACTTGGTGGCGAAGGGAGATGTGGCTATTGTGCATTGTGGCACTAAGCGCATGCTTGCTGGTGCCATGACCAAGGCACAGCCCAAGGACATGCACATAGCGAGCTGCATGGAGCTTGGACTGCGCTGTGAGGTTTAAAAATGCTATAGGTTCCAAGGACAGGGCATCAAGGCTGCGGTGCAAGGGGGAGATTGTTGACATGGCTTGCCCCTTGCCATGAGTGCCGTTGATCGTACTCCCTGGTTTGACCACTAAGGAGTGGTCGAACACCTGATATGAATTTAGATTTGGATTCCTTGGATTTTTTCCATGCAAGATCGAGCATTGAATCGCTCGATTCAGAAAGTTAGCCTAGCCCAAAACGGGTGTTGGGTGGGTGGAATCTGGCACCCGCCATGGGTGGCGGGATATTCCACCGCCAGGGATCCGAGTTCATTCCTAATGGCATCCTTGAGGGTGCCTCCACACCTACTAGAGCCAACATGACATGTCAATAGCGCTCATGTCATCAATCTTGATGATCGTCGCCGTTGCCTGTGGTGTCCTCATCTCAGGTAGCAGGCTTTGTAGCTACGGCCGCTTGTTACACATCTTAGCCAAGGCTATATACAGAGCTTCAGCTGTTGACATAGAGACACATTCGTGCCTGCAAATCGCTCAACCAACTGCACCTCCATTCAGTCTACAAACAAAGCCAGAGGTAGATTTGTTTTCGTTAGTATTCCCTCCCCAATCAACATCGGTGTAGCACATGAGACGGAGTAATGCGGATCCAGCGATGCGTCCAAAATAGAGCCCCTCGTGTCGCATCGTGTGAACATAGCGAATGATGTGCTTCACAACCTGCTAGTCAAGTAGACTATGATTGGCCACAAACTGGCACACCTACCCAACAATATGGGCTATATCTGGTCGGGTGGTGACCATGGCATACATCAGAGTGCCCACTGTAGACTAATATGGGATGCCCAGTATGTCAGTTTTCTTCGCTTTGTTAGATGGGGACGTGGAGGTGGAGAGTTTGCACTCCGAGCTCATGGGTGTGTTGGCACGCTTGAAATCTGCCATGTCGTAACATTTGAGGATGGAGTCGATGCATTTTGTCTGATTCAAGCTGATGGTACCTGCAGCTCTGTCACGTTTGATTGCAATTCCAAGATAGAAGTCACGAGGACCCATGTCCTTCATCTTGAATTTGCTACTCAGCTGCTCTTTGTGATCGTCTAGCAGCTGCGTTGAAGAAGAGCATAGAATCAGGTCATCAACGTACAAGGTGACCAACATAGTCCCTTTGTCACTCGCATGCACGTACATGCTAGGGTCATTTTTCCAGTGCATGAAGGACTCCGTGGCCATGAATGTATCCATCTTTTGGTACCAAAATCTTGGCACTTGTTTTAGCCCATAGAGCGCCTTTACCAAACCTTGCCCTCGGGAGCATCAACCCCCTCCAGAGCCTCCATGGGTACCTCCAGTTTTTTGTAAAGAAAGGCTGTCCTGACATCCATCTCGCGGACCTCCATGTTCTTTGCAGCAGCAATGTCGATCATTGACCAAGTGAAGGGAAACATCACAACGGGAGAAAAGGTCTCATCGTGCTCTGCACTAGGCTGTTGAGAGAACCCCTCTTCTACCACCCGTGCCTTGTACTTGTCTATCTTGCCATCCTATTTCTTTCTTACTTTCAGCACCCACTTGGATCCCACAATGTGAGCGCTAGTAGGTCTGTCCACCAGGACCAATGTCCCATTCTCCTCAATGGAGTTGACTTCATTGCGAATCCTTCACCCCACTCAGCTTTGTAAAGCCGCGTGAGTGCCTCTGCAACAGGCGATGGCTCCTCTTGAACCACGAATGAAGAGATGAAGCCATGTCCTTTTGTATGGAAGAGAGCATCAAGTAAGGGTTAACTGATCAGCATACAAGATAAGTCATTTCATAGCTCTCCGTCCTGTCCTAGAACTCAAAAGCACATTCCTTTAAAGTGGCTTGACCAAGCACATTACCAATAGGAGAACCGATACCCGCATTTTTGCAGTCGTTCGACAACGTGCTGCAAGAGGTCCAACAAATGGAATGGAATCTCGACTCCAACATGCGTGCCATGATCCTTCTAATGGCGTTGCCGGAAAGCTGGGGGTCCTTGATCACCGTATTTGGTGGTTGGAAGGAGGCAGATCTGACGTATGAGGCTGTCGCCAAACATGTATGCAACGAGTCCATGCGACGTAGTGGCAGTGAGGCAAACATTTCAGCCTATGCCTCTCGCTTCGGTGGACAAGGTGCAAGCTCTCGCTCCAGTCAAGGAAACAGCGGAAACAGTGGCGGTGGAGGGAAAGGCAATGATGGTGGGAAGAGTTCCAAGAAGCCCGGCAACTGTCACAACTGTGGCAAGGCTGGGCACTGGGCTAGGGACTGCCGTAGTCCCAAGAGAGAAGGCGGGAACAAAAGTGGAAAGGAGAAGAAGGAGCTCACCAACAAGATGGCTAGGGGGCTGCCCATGAAAGGAGCAGCGATCCTTAGGCCCGGGGCATTCGCCCTTGACTCGGGCACCAACCACCTCTCATCAAAAGAGAAGGGTGGATTTGCCTCCATGGCCGAATCTCTCATGCGCATCAAGTGTGCAAATGGCGGCGTTGTCCAAGCCATGGGTGAAGGGGACAAGGTGATCACGTTCAACGTGAACGGTGCGGAGAAGGCAGTCAACCTTCAAAAGGTGGTGTACATGCCCTGCTTTGCA
This sequence comes from Penium margaritaceum, assembly GCA_023375785.1. Taxonomy (NCBI): domain Eukaryota; kingdom Viridiplantae; phylum Streptophyta; class Zygnematophyceae; order Desmidiales; family Peniaceae; genus Penium; species Penium margaritaceum. Next base: position 41,235 of record SZWC01011138.1, on the reverse strand, counting down.
GCCAACTTGCTATCCATGTCACAAATCACTGAAAGCAACATGACAGTGGTGTTCACCAAGAAGGAAGCGGTGGCCCGAAAAAAATGAGGACATCTAGATTTTTCACACCAAAGACGATCTCATGCTTCAAGTTCCAAGAGTCGACAGCCTCTACGTGCTTCAAACCAAAGTCACCAATGCGTCGGATGAGGGACTTGCATGTGCCACCAAGACAGTGGCACCGGAGCCAAAGGATGCACCACCGGCGACCGCTGCGGACGCCACATCAACCAAGGACACTGATGCTGAGCTATGGCACCGGCGATTTGACCACGTGGCCAACAGCACGCTGCAAAAGATGTAAGAGCAAGAGGTAGTCCGTGGAATGCAAGGGTGCACCATGAAGCATGGCCTAGGGTGTACATTGTTGAAAAACTATTGCCCCTTCGCATGCCCAAGTGCGGCGCCAGAAGGCGCCGACGAGCTGCCAGAAAGTGGAAACGCCGCTCCGGTGGATCTGGCGACTCAAAGATTGCTCGGATCCTGAAATGGAGTTTTTTCCCTGAAAGTTGACAAGTCACTAAATCTGGCGGAAGTTGTTTCACCGGAATCCAAAAAGTATCGAGGGAGATATGGCCTTCCAAAGTTGGGGTATGCGCAGCGGCTCTTGGAGCCGGCTGCGACTCGAAATCCGGTCGATAATCGACCGGACCGAGTAACAAAAACACCATCTGGAGAAAATGCTCCGATAGGTCTGCCGAGGCGTCTGGTGGATGATCCGCCTGATCAGGTGGATCATCCACCGAATCCAGTAGTGCAGGTTGTTACTGAGGGACTTAGCCAAAATCCTGGCTCGACGTCCGAAATCAGTAGTACGTTTTGTTACTCGGGGACTCGGTCAAAATTCTGACTGCAGGTCCGCGGACAAGTTTCGAACCTCGTCACACCCCATCACCAAACACAACCCAAAAGTGGGTAGGGTGCATGGAAACAGTGCAGGGGACCCCCACACCATGTGCAATGGGATATACGCATTGGGAAAGGCGCTTCGCACGTGAACGAAGGCGCCACGGCGAGTGGCGGCGTCAGGCTTCTGTGGTGGGTGAGACCTGTGCTTTGGCAAGCATAACTCGAGCTACGCTTGGCCGCATCGCACGCAATTGGGTGCGTTGGAGAGCTCATGACTAGCCCTATAAATGTTGTGATCATGTCCATGTTCAAAAACTAACACAAAACGACGTTATTCCCTTCGCAAACTGACTCTCTCTCAATTCCTGCTCACGTGGCGTGAGGCGACTAGAAAGCTCATGCTCAGTCTCAGATTCGCCCAAAACAGTAGACGTGAACCAATAGAGACGATCAGACAAACGTCGGGACCGCACCATGCGGATTCCATCCTGACATACATTGTGTGAACCATGCCTCCAAGCGAAGGCAAAGAAGAAGCCGTTTGGGAGAGGAGGTCAACAAGTAGAGCATGTCCTGGAGCTCATACATAGTGACGTGTGTGAACCCTTCTGCACACTGTCTAACAGAGGAAGCAAGTACTTCCTGACCGTCATTGACAACCACAGCCACAAGTTGTGGATCTACTTCCTCAAAGCAAAGGGAGAGGTCAAGGAGAAGCTCCTCGAGTTCGTCGCCATGGTGGAGCAGCAAACGTCCAGGAAAGTGAAGATGCTCCGAAGTGACAACGGGGGTGAGTACGAGGCATGCAGGCCTTGGCTCAAGCATCATGGCATTTGCCACGAGCAAACCACCGCTTACGACCCCCAAAGCAATGGTGTTGCCGAGAGGATTAACCTGACCCTACTCAACATGGTGCGAAGCATGCTCTTCGACGCCAAGCTCCCACCTCGCTTTTGGGCTGAGGCAGCAACAACAGCTTGCTACCTCTTGAACCTCACACCAGCGACTGCCTTGCAAAAGTGTGGAAAGGAGCAGGCTGAGTAGCTGAAGACCCCACAGGAAGCATGGTCGAGAAAGAAACCCAACGCATCTCATCTGAAGGTGTTCGGATCAACTGCATGGGTGAAGATCCAGTTGGGAGAAGGTGGAGGCAAGCTCGATGCACGCTCCAAGAAGTGCATCATGGTTGGGTACGACACGTCACACAAAGCCTATCGGCTTTGGGACCAGGCAGTAGGCAATCTCGTGAGGAGCTGCGACGTCGTGTTTGACGAACACACTCTTGGAAAGGGAGAGCTGCTGGACCCGATCCTTGCTCCTAAAGCAGGAGAGTGGATAGTGTTGCTTGAGTCTGGAGACCAAGCACCCGACAACTGGCTCGCTTTGCCAGCAAGTGGTGGGACTGGGAGAGTAGCTGCGGAGGATGATGCAGCATCTGACATGGACGCGGACACGGAGGCATCCGAGGCTTCCGAGTCTAACTTGGAGTCTGACGACTCTTCTTCTGACGACGACACCGACAAACCACCACCTGTGGAAGCACCAGTACCAAAGCAAGAAGCAGCACCACTACCCTAGCGCAGTTTGCGACCAAAGAGAGCACCTTTGCTATATGAGGATGATTGGACCGGCCTTAGCTGGTCGTGCATGGCTCAGGGAGGGCCATCCACAGTGGCGGAGGCCATGAATGGCCCAGATGCGGCCAAGTGGAAGGAGGTAGTGGATAGCGAGCTCGCGTCCATTGCCAAGAACGGCACATGGGTGCTGGTGGATAGACCCTACACGGCCCACATGGTAGGATCCAAGNATCTGACATGGACGCGGACACGGAGGCATCCGAGGCTTCCGAGTCTAACTTGGAGTCTGACGACTCTTCTTCTGACGACGACACCGACAAACCACCACCTGTGGAAGCACCAGTACCAAAGCAAGAAGCAGCACCACTACCCTAGCGCAGTTTGCGACCAAAGAGAGCACCTTTGCTGTATGAGGATGATTGGACCGGCCTTAGCTGGTCGTGCATGGCCCAGGGAGAGCCATCCACAGTGGCGGAGGCCATGAATGGCCCAGATGCGGCCAAGTGGAAGGAGGGAGTGGATAGCGAGCTCGCGTCCATTGCCAAGAACGGCACATGGGTGCTGGTGGATAGACCCTATACGGCCCACATGGTGGGTTCCAAGTGGGTCCTCCGAGTGAAGAAGAAGCAAGACGGCAGCATCGACAAGTTCAAGGCATGGATAGTGGCTAAGGGGTTCTCTCAATGCCCGGGCTCCGAGTACGATGAGACATTCGTGCCCGTTGTGACCTTTGCCTCCATCCGCTCTCTCCTTCGCATTGCAGTCGCAAAGAACTTGGAGATACACCAGATGGACGTCAAGACAGCTTTCCTTTATGGGAAGCTTGACAAGGAAGTGCTGATGGAGGTGCCCAAAGGAGTCAAAGCTCCCAAGGGCAAGGTGTGCAAGTTGGTAAAAGCGCTCTACGGGCTGAAACAGGCCCCAAGGATGTTATACAAAGAGATGGAAAGTTTCATGACCGGCCTCTCCTTTGCGCATTGCCATAATGACCAGAGCATGTACGTGCACGATGATGGGAGAGGGTTGATGCTGGTTGCGCCGCATCAACCCTCTCCCTCATCAACGAGGGTTGCACTGTATGTGGATGATCTGATCATCTGCTCGTCTTCCGTCAAGCTGCTGGATGAGCTAAAGTCTGACCTCAGCAAAAGGTTCAAGATGAAGGACATGGTCCTCTCGAGTACTACCTCGGGATTGCCATCCACCGCAACCGAGTAGCAAGCACCATCAAACTCAACCAAACCAAGTACATCGGTGAGGTACTGAAGCGCTAACACATGGAAGACTGCAAACCTGTCAGCACCCCAATGAAGACCGACACAAAGCTGAAGGCCTCCATGTCCCCAAGCAACGAAGCACAGCAAAGGGAGATGCAAGACATCCCCTACCAGTCCGCCGTGGGTAGCATCATGTACGCCATTGTAGGGACTCGTCCAGACATCTGCTATGATGTGGGACAAGTGAGCAGATTTGTGGCCAACCCTAGGCCACAACATTGGCAGGCAGTCAAGCGCATCTTGCGCTACCTGCAGAAGACACGTCACATGGACCTTGTCCTTGGAGGCCAAGAAGGAATGTACCCCCTTCGCCTGAAGTGCTACACCGACGCTGACTGGGGAGGAAATCTTGACGATAGGAAATCCACCTCTGGATACGCGTGCATCTTGAATGGCGCTGCCATCTCATGGGCCAGCAGGAAGCAGGATTGTGTTTTTGTGTCCACGGCTGACGCAGAGTATGTTGCTCTGTTTGAGGTGTGCAAGGAGACTCAATGGTTGCGCAGCCTGCTTGGCGAAATGACAGTGCCACTGAAGGATGCCACAGTCGTACACGTGGAAAACATGAGCGCCATCTTGATGGCTGAAGATGAGATCATCCCCCGGCGAACGAAGCACATCGACATACGTTACCACTACTCACATGACCTGGTCATGAGGTACGTGGTTGACTATCAGCACTGCTAAACCAAGAGCATGCTTGCTGACTGCATGACCAAGCCGCTGGAGAGCAACTTGTACTATGCAGGCATTTGTGGATTTGGCATGAGGAGTGCGACAGAGGAAGGGTGAGTCCCAAGGCATTGATGGAGCCCAGTAAGCGACAGATGGACATAGGTGCAAGGGAGAGATTTGTTGAAATAGTATGCACCTTGTCCACTGCCTAGCTGGCTAGCTACACGTACAGACAAGGCATGCACTCCTCTATGGAATATGTCCCCTTGGTCTGTGCTGAGATGGGCCAGGAATGCACTGCCCATAATGGGTATGTCCCCTGTGGCTCATCATAGGAACCATACCTTTTTGGCTTGGATTAATAGGCGTCGGAGTTTCAAAAAAAAGGTCGCGGGTTCAAAACCTGCGACGGCCGTAATTTTCTTTGTGGCCAAAACTGGGATAGGAAGCTTCTAGGAAGCTTACTAGAGCCTGCTTTGAGGATGACACTTGGCGGTCTAAGGACGCGCCAAGTAGGACTGTAGGTTGAGGTTGGCTCCAGTGGAGCCACTACAAGCAGAAGCTTTAGCAAAGCTCTGCAAGTATAAAAGCCTGTACCTTGCATGCATCCATTTACAGTTCTTGCCTTTGAGACTCCTCACAGAGTGTCCAACCAAAGGTAGACACTAAAGACCAACATGCGGACTTCATGAGGTTGCAAACCAAACGAACCTTAAGTGTGGACCCCTCGTTTGAGGGTGATATGTTATCTTGGTTGCAATACCAAGAGCGGTTGACAGCCTCCCATGTCAGGACCCGTTTTCTAGACTATTGCTATCCAGACTAGCGCATTGACATCCAGAGGACCAAGATACCTCCAGATGCCTCATAGGACAAGTCACCCCTTCTAGAACGTGTGCCACTTTCCTGGACCCTCACTTAGCCTTCTAGAAACTCAAGGAGGAAATCTAGAGGTTGAGCCAGCTTCCTGGCACCTATTTTCCACCTCCCTTGAGGCAGGGAAGAACTTGATCTTGTGGGAATTGAACCCGGGCCCCTGCCTCTAGAGTTGGACACCATTAACCACTAAGCCACTTGGGCTTGTCTTTTTGTTTTTCCCGTTTGGAGTCACTCCTGTCATGGTGAGGAGCATCTCTCCAACAGTCGGTGGCCTATCGTGGTGTAACTACTGTTGCAATGTGCTGCACATATGCGCGCTCTTGGCCCTACACCAGTGTGTTTTTTGCGAGCTCCCCTTTGAACTCACTACGTGCCAATACGACTTGTGCCGTTGATGCATCACCGCTCCACTTGCCCATGGACATGATGTATCGCGCCCAAAGCCAACGCCTCTCCTGCCAATCATGTAGCTTGATGAGTTGAGGCCGTCCTCGCAGTTTTGCGTGCCCCTCCTCCCTCACAGTAGCACCTTTCACTCTCCTTTTCTCCACCATGAACACGGTCGTGGCGACTCATGAAAGCCCCACCTACCGATTCCTTCTGAATGAGGATGAGGACCTCCCTCAATTTTGTTATACTTCTCCACCTCGTACCCCTTTGGAATAGTTCAGTGGCAGCCCTCTTGCGGTAGCTTCCTCTGCCTTCTTGCGGGTTGCTTCCTCTTGCACTGCCAGCAAATTGTCCCGTAACTTTCCCCAGCCAGCTTTCCAGTGCAAGCTCCGCCTTTCTACTCCGGCTAGGTCAGTGGTGGAGATCGGGCATGCCTTCCGGCCGTCCTCGACGACGGCCAACCGCCCTCCTCAGTTTTGGTGCGTCGGACCCCGGCACGTGATCAATGCAGACCCGGTGTGTCGTCCTCCTCCCGGGATCCTGGCGAGGTCCAGGACTTCTGCTGCGCACGTCATCCCCATGTGGAACAACATGCCACCACGCCGTCTGGCTCTCCACGTGGCACCACGACAAATGGTACCGGTTGGACGCATCTCGTTCCCCGTGTCGCGGTCTCCAGCTTGATGGCAGGCAACGTAGGCGGATGAAGACGTCCTCCTGCGCCCTCTCATGGTCTGCTGCTCTGTTTGTCACACTCCAGTTGATGCATGAAGGATTGCCTTGCTGTTGGGTAGGGCCACCACGAATGCCTCACTGCTGCAGGTAGTCACGCCGACATGCTCACAAAAGCAATGTGCATTCCACTTGGCCTGCTGCAAGCGCTCCTCTACGTGATTGTGGATGCATCGGAGAATTTGAGGCAATCTGTTGTGAGAGTTCACGGTTTGAACAGAGGACCAAGCGCCATGGCTGCTTTCTGCTTATCTCCCTGCCTCAAGGCAATTCATGGCATGGCTAAGCCAAGCCTGCTGGAGAAGCGCGGTGCCACCAACATGTATTTTCACACCGCCCGCCTTCTCCCAAGGACCCGCTACACTCTAGAATCTCTTCAATGTGGCATGCCTCCTTCTATGCTGTCGTCCTTGTACCGCCAATGCCTGAGCACGCAGAGAGACCAGCATCGGCATTTCTCATTGCTCATCGCGTGCACACCATGCACCGTGGCGGTCACTTCTCCCTTCATCTCGTTGCTCGCGGAAGCCATGCAAGGCTTTTTGGACGTAAGCCATGTGGGCCCATAACCCTTTATTGGAAATTCTGTTCTAGCGTGGCTCTGACCGTCTTGCACGTACACGACATGTTGCGCAAGTTCGGAGATGAAGCGTGAGCTCTCTGTTCGCCTCACGCTATGTGAGCAGGGATCTAGAGAGTCACTTTTAAAAAAATAAAAATGGCATTTTGCGTTCGTTTTTGTGTATGGAAATGATCAAAAACATTATAGGGCTTATCATCAGCTCTCCAGCGTACCAAACCGTGCATAATTTGGCCAAGCATAGCCCAAGTTACGCTTGCCGAAGCACAGGTCTCACCCACCACAGAAATGCCAATGCCTCCATGGTGCGCACACGTCGTGGCACATTTCTTCACGTGCGAAGTATCTTTCCCAAGGCGCAGATCCCATTGCATGTGGTGTAGGGGTCCCCTGCACTGTTTGGATACACCTCCCCCACTTTTGGGGCGAGTTTGGTGATAGGGTGTGACGAGGTTTGAAACCTGTCTGCAGACCTCTTGTCAGAGTTTTGACGAAGTCCCCGAGTAACAAAACGTACTACTGAGTTTCGGACAACGAGCCAGGATTTTGGCTAAGTCCCTCAGTAACAACCTGCACTACAGGACCCGGTGGATTATCCATCGAATGCCTTGGCAGTCCAGCTAATTAATCACCGGAAGTCGAGTCGCGGCCGGCTCCCAGAGACGCCGCGCACACCCCAACTTTGGAAGCCCATATCTCCCTTGTTACTAGTTCAATTCTGGTGAAACAACTTTCACCGGATTCAGCAACTTGTCAAAGTTCAGGAGAAATCCTCCTTTTGAGGATCCGATCAATTCTCAAGGTGCTAGATCCAACTGCGAGGATTTTTCTCTCTCTGGCGACTTGTCTGCGCCTCCCGACGCCGCACTTGGGCATGCGGAGGGGCAGTTTTTCAACAAGAACAGCACACAAGGTGCGGGTGTCATTCAACAAGCAATGTACTCACGTTAACCATCAGATCTGGCCATCGAATGAAAGAATCCGTCAGATTTGTTTTCCCAGGTCGGCACTAAATGTCATACTTGAAGTCTACCTGGAGGAGCTCCATCCATCAGGTTTATCAATGACTCAGGCTCAGCTGGGTCTTGAGATGTTTCAGTACTCGATAATGGGTACAGACAACATGTTGTCGGAGTTCTACATAGCACCGCGACATCTTAAACACAACACCACCAACATTTCATCTTCATGCATAGCATAGTTCAACTCCGGCCTGCATAACTCTCTTGACATGTACACGGCTGGTCGTTCTCCACCGCCATGATCTTGGAAGATAACTTCTCCAATTGCATTGTTGATAGCTCAGATGGCCATGATATACTCCACCATTGGATGTGCCAATTGTAAGGTTGGCACTGAGGTTAAAGCACTTCTCAAAGGGTTGAAGGCTTCTTTTTCACTGTCTCGCCATTTCCACTTGGTGGTTCACGAGTGAGATCAAAGAGATGTGCTGAANTTTTGTTGAAAATTCTCACTCCTCAGAGTTGTTTGAAGAGTTTGTCTAATCACAAGATCAGGTAGCAACTCTAAACAGTAATTTTGTTCAATGTCATGTTATTTATGCACATCCCCCAGTTAACTTTTGAACAAAACTACAGGTGCGGCGTATGGTGAAATGGATGGCCTCATGAACCGCATAACGAGAATCTTGTTGAGCTAAGTTCACAGCTTGGTCACCTCGTGGTGGCTCATATAATGAGTCACCTCGACCTTTGATCCACCACCCGTCTTCAGGTGCATCTGATGATAAAAGCTTCACTGTGGAGGTAATTTCTGGGGTAGTGCATTGTAGAGAACGCCTTCAAACTGCTCAAAGATTGGTGCAAACTCTTCTAGAAATCATGAAAACTTCTTAGATGGCGAGATTGATGCAGCTGTTGTTGCCGTTTTTGCTGCTGCAACCTGCTTTGATTCTTCTGGTTCCACATGGACTATTCACCCTTTAGCTTCGCGTCACAGGTACCGCTTGGCCATGTCAAGAGACATCAGCTGCGTATGTTAGCAGTGTGTTGCTGCAGCTTCCCCTGCCATTTTTTTCTCTGCTACTTCCTGTAACTGTTGTGTTGTGGCTTGCTTCTTCAGAGGAAAGCAGCACTTTCTATCATTGAGAATGATGTAGATTGCGCTGCTGCTGTAATCCACTTGTGGATTGTACCAGAATAGGAAACGTCATCTGATAATGATTTTGTGGTAACTCATTGGAAAAGTTCCCTTGACCATTGCATCTTGCATACTTTTCTTTGCACTGGGAGTGGTTCATGAAGTCGACAAATCTGCAGTTGTCCATCTGTGGTTTTTCTTTTGAACACTCCTGGCTTGGTCTCAGAACCCAGCTTTTGATCCATCCCGTTCCATACAAAACTGTGGGAAGCTCCTCCATCCAGCTGCACTGGTACCGTTTTGCGACTTCTGTAACCCCTCAGTTGCACTCATATGAGTATCATCAATATTTTTCTTACTTGTACCCCTTGTTGAATTTGTAAGCCCTCGTGTAAGGCATTCAGAGCTGTTTGGATGGGCCATCGTTCGGTGAAAACTTTTGATACTGGACAGGAGGTTCACTGTCTACTCCTGCCCGTTCACTGGACATGATGTTCACCGTCTACTGGGAAGCCGGAATAAGGAGGTTCATTGTCTACAAAAACCAAAAAAAATCAGGTGGGAGTGCAGATTTGGGAGCAAGGTCCTAGCCATAAGAACACGTGGCGGGAACCAAGTGGAAGATAGTTTTCAAAACGTCTTTGCAAAATCCCCAGAATCAAGCCCTTTGAATTTGGGTTCAGCTGGGTCTTGAATACAAGGGGCCTGATTCCCGTATCCCTTGGCTTGGTACTGCATTGTTGAAGCCAGAGGTTATCCACCTTCCCTTGCCATTGCAATTGGTGGAAGTTGTCCACAAGTGGCGGGAGGAAAATCTGCAGGTATCCCCTGGGTTTTAATCAAGAGAAGATCTTTTTCATCTCGATTAAGTCAAGCGGAGAGTGGTATGTAGGAGGTACCACCTGCGTTCAGCATTGATGAGAGCAAGAAGAGAGTCTATGCATGTAGTAGCTGTGTTTGTGGATGTAACAGTAGGAATTCATGGGCTTCTGGGAAGTCCAGAAGTCCAGAACTCCCTATTGGTTGAAGCTATCCCCTTTGAAGATCTACAGGTTGAGAAAATCGATATTTTTTTCCTGGAATCCCCCACTTGATCTTGACGTGCTCATCAACGACATTGAGGGTAATAAGGAGAGAGATTGATTCAACTTTTGAGCCCATCCAAAGGATCAGCCCAACATCGACGTGGCACATGTGGAGCACGGGTTGAACGGCTGTAAGGCTGTAGAGTTTTTGGTCCAGGTAGCTCATGAAAGGTGTGACAAAGGCCGGTACAGTGGGGGTGCCCATTGCGGTGTCTTTGACCTGCCGATAGGTGCAACCAAAATTTTACACAAAGAAGTTATGCATCACCCAGGCTAGCACTTGAAGAAAAAAACTTACATTGGGGTGCGGTGCTTGAGACAGAAGCTTTTCAATGTAGGAGAGAGATTTTCTGATTGGGATGCTTGGGTACAGTGAATTGACATTGTAGGTGGCCACCAGAGTGCCCTGTGACATTGGTAGCCATTCAAATTCAAGGAGAAGAGAGATGCTCTTCTTGAGGAAGGTGGGCTGATCCTGGACCGCATGTTGGAGCTTGGATTCCAGCCACTGGGACACGTTGGTGGTCCAAGTGTGGGATGCAATTGGTCATCCCGCTGGTCGGCTTCTGTGGACCTTCACTACGATGTAGAAGGCCTCAGGCTGCCATCCTTTTTTGGGGGCATGGGGGACAAAAATCCAGATGGAAATGGGAATGAGGTTGGAGATCCTAAATCTGGCCTGAATTTGAAGCAATTCTTCTTTGATTCTCTTCGAGTTTCACTCCTC
>SZWC01011137.1:70702-82450 GCA_023375785.1 Penium margaritaceum | reverse complement strand
TGCTTCTGTCTGGCTCTGCAAGGACCCGTCGTCTTGCTGCCTTCCAACACTTTCCTCTCCACACCGCAAGCGGAACTGCTGAGCCTGCTCATGCTGCTGCCACTGCCGATGCTCTTCACTCGGTGCTGAAGAGATTTCTAAAGGCTGTTGACGCTGCTGATCGCCATGACATTGTTCTAGGTGCTGCTGTGCATTCCGTTGGTGGCGGATCTGCTGCTGGTGCTGTTGCTGGTGCCGCTGCTGGTGCTCATGCGTGCTTCCGTGCTTGTGCTTGCGTTGGTCCTCCTCCACTGTCCTGAAGTATTCGTCCATGTGTGGCTTGTGGCTCGTGTAGCGATCCCCCGGCAGGTCCCAAAAGCACAGAAGGCTTGGTAACTCTCCAACGTCTACCTCTGATTCACGTGCGCATGAGCGAGGGCTCAAATTCGAATGCTGAACGTGAAATTCGAATGTTTTGGTCGCCGCCGACGTTGGTTTGGAGAAAGACCACCGCCGTCAATGTCTGACCCGGTGGCACGGCTGTCCGCCGCAAGGGGGCTGCATCTTGCGTGGAGCAGAACGACCGGCCACGCCCACTGTCTGGCCGACGTTGTGCTATAACCGCCTGCAGTGCAGAGTCGTCTTCCGAGAGCGATGTTCGGTTCATGATCTGGGACAGCCACTTCATTCCCGCGTCGATGAAGCCGCCATGTTGCGTTACAAATCGTCAAGAAACAGGACTTTCGACTCATGTTAAACGCAAGATGCAGCCCCATTGCGGCGGACAACGATGCTTCGCCATTCCGAGACGATGCCGCTTTTCTACCTCGTTATGAAGCAGACTGCGAAGAGGTTCACAAGACGAATGCAGCCGAGCAACACGTGTTAACTAGAAAGAAGTCGGACCGTAATTCACATTTTTCAGACGTGTGGATACAGTCTAGGGCATAAGTACAGCTGTCCAAACAAATGAGACTGGGTTAGGGTTTGTTAGGGCATTGTTGGCATTTGCGTATTAAATCTAAACTAACAGTTTCAGGTTCTGGAGTCTACAAGTTATATCTCTACAAAGACCCAGCGCTGTTGAAAACTGAAGAAAATAATATCAAAACATTCATAGTACTGTAGAAGGTTGTCCAACTTTTGAAATGGAAAACAATGGTTAAGGACACTTTGTCAAAATCCCCTTTATGTGCTGACCCAAGAACAAACGTGTATATTTAACAAGCTACGCATGTGAGAAGCAGATTATCCACATGTAAAATTGAAACAACTTCCTCCATTTTCCATGGGGCTCTGAAACATTACATCACAATGGTTGGTAGTAGCTCGAAAAGCCATGAAGGAAGATTATCAATGTCTTGTACGTCCTTGTATGACTCTCATTTTCAGTGCAATGTATGATAACATACCATTTTTTTTCGGAGATGATAACGACCAATGGTGTCTTCAATCACATAGTGTATCCTCCTCCACTTGGATAGATGGTGGCAAGTTACATTCCACATGGACTTGTTTTCACAAAGGTCCAAATAGGGTTTGATATGGCTATGAGAAGAACCATATTGATGGGCATGCTATTGGGCAAACTAAGTTTGGTAAAGAGATGTTTTCATATCTGTTCCATTGAAAACAAGTCTACATGCATAACACAATCTGTGATGCCTTCAACCAACCACTGGTTGCCTAGGTAGCAAATAACTAAAGGAAACCCAGTGGGCGGTATTCACAGGCGATCATTTGTAAGAATATAAGATTTTAAGCTCCGAATTATTGTGAGCTATTATTTTCTTGGGAATTCTACTTCAATTTAAATTTACGCGCTATACATGCTTTGAAGTAGCTGACCAATTGCTACACCAATTGCAAACCTTGGGCTCAGGTTGGAGCATTTTGTCAGATAGATGAATGCCTTTTTGTGAAATTGTGGATCCAATAATTTCACTATATGAAGGCACTACATCTTATGCATATCTCTTTTATTTTCAAAGATAGTTAACTTAAGAAGCCCAAAACATCTTGTGAATGTTTAACCTTCTATGTAGTGCCCACTAGCAACTTTGTAAATCCACTATTCTAGTTTTATAGCTAATGATGTAACCTACATGATTGATGAATTTTGAAGGCCTTGATAATGTTTCACATACGTCCATTATTCTCTTGTGGGTTTTTGTTTTTCATTACAAAACGTTCGTAAAATACAATGATGAAGTCACCAAAAATGTCTTGAGATCTTTTTCATTCGTTATAACAACGTTGGGATGTTTTTAGATCTAAACAACATGAATGTGAAAGCAGAGCATTGTCATTGAGAAAATAATCTTCCAAGTACCATTACAAGATATGTCAATCAGGTGAAAACCGTTCAGCAAGTTTTTTGCACCGTTCAAAACTCACACAAGACAAACATTATACTTGTTAAAAAGAGGGGGATGGGGAGAGGGTCAAATTGATTTAGCAAAACCTTAAAGAATTTACAAAATTCCACAGAAATTTTTATTTTGCGTTCTGTTCATACCATCAACTTGGGAAACTTGAGGTAACAAGAATGCAAAAACAAACTTTTCCTTGAGCACATTCTTCAGTTTTCGCTGAAACTCAATTAAGTTGTACTTGCCCATTTTAAACTTCTTTTCCACTTTCATGTAGCTATGAAGCCTCCTTGCTATCTGTCCATTAGCGGAAGAAAGAATAAGCAGGTGAGTTTCTTTCTCAAAAACATATTTACAAATACCAATGCAAATTTTTTTTAGTTTGATTCCATGAAAGGAAAAATTCAGTTGTTGCAATGTAGATCACTTTATTTTTATGTGGAGTAGTCAGGCTCAGCATCTGATTTGCATGTGATTCTTGTAATTAGGTAGTTTCTGGCCTCTAAGGTAAAGGTAATGTTATGTCCATGGCACACAAAGGCCCTGAACCTAGACGCAGCCAAATGGTTTCTCTACCGCTCTTAACCTACATCGCGACCAAGTTGCGGGCATTTTTCCACTCACGAAGGGAATTCTCCAGTATATTACGGAATCCTCGCCCGTTGAAGGACTAATTTTTAAGTCACTTCTGGAACTTGCCGGAACACACTTTTGACATTCCTCCACAACTCAAGACTGAGGATGAGGTTCTTTTGAGCGACTTTAAAAACCTCGCGAACCCCAAATTTGATGTCGAAGTCCCCCATTGAATCAACAATTGACTTCTTGAGCCGATGAATCAGGACATGATGTCGCATCACGCCAACTGCCGAAAAACAAAAACAGCTCAACCAAGCCTCACTAACTCAAACCAGCACATTATACATATGACACTGAGATTCAGAACTTACACAATAAAGTATGCTTTTCGCTTCTCAAAAACATCCAACAGACCCCACTCTCGTGAAAGGTGACAAGCCCTATCTCCAACTGTGAACCACCTCACTTCAGACCGGCATAACACTTGGTATCGGACTGCATCCTCCTGAGCGGGGCACATGAATCTTTTTTACATCAATTCAAGACTCGCACGTGTCTTCAAGCCCATATCCGTCAACAAGAAGTTTGCAGACCTCGCGACAAAGTTGGCACACATAGCGAGCGCACTTGAATACAACAGCGGTAACCGGCCAAGACACTGGCACGTGACAAAATCGTGTGGCTTACTGGCCGGTTGGCACAGATGGAAGCGTTTCGACATACACGGGTCAGAAAAATATAGGAATGTGCTACACAAATCCGCAACTGAAAAGAACAAGAACTGGTACTCGCAAGTCAAATTCACATCAGCCGGTCCTCAATTTGTCCCAGGCTTCCTGATCGTTCGTTAGAGCTACTTCCAAGGGACCGACGGTCGGGATCCTCTTGATGAGTATGGAGGTTTACCTCACCGCTGCTCAGGTTCACTCTACTAAACAGAAGATGAACCTCGCTGCTGCGCTTTTCCAGAGTGCATCTTTAAGTTGGTGGGCCCATCTCATGGCCATCAAATGGCAGCAGGCACCCAAAGGCACTGATCCAACGGCTACCGGATTGTTCGTACCAGACATACCATCTCTTGAGCGGGTTCAATTGACCTTCACATTATCAGTAACACCCTTGTCTACATTTACTCAGGCACTCGTTGCTTGCTTTGGCAAGCTCAATAAAAAAATGGAGGTTTGCTACCTTTACAAAGACTGAAGTAGCTGTCCAGCATGGCAAAGTACACACAAAAGTTTTGCAAAATCATCACCGGTAGCAGCCTTGCAGAAGAAAAAACTCTTTTTTTCACTACACCAATGACCTGAAACGTGATATTTGCAGAGCTCTCGTAATCTATGACATCACAAATGATGTACAGTAGATCATCGTAGCCGTTAAACGCATCAAGTCCATAGATTGGAACTCAAAGTTCAACTTATCCTACGGCGTGCACCCAACATATCAACCGTAGCAGAGTAATCACCATAGGTCGCAAAATTTGGAGAACTTGATGCCATGGAAATGAACATTGTTGAGAAAAAGAATATCAACGGACTTGCTACAGCTATGAAAACATCAAACACATTATGAGAAAGTGCCCGAGGCAAAACCAAAAGGGGGGAAGAAGCAGAAAATGCAGGAAAAAGCAGAGGAGTCAAGAAACGGCCACAGGGATCCATAGATGGCAAAAATCCTGCACCCGTATAAACAATGTGCCAAACCATTGCTTGCCCGAACAACTAGAATTGCCTAATGCAGGTGTTCTTGAGATCCAAACATTTGACAAGGGATATGAGGAAGACTTACCTGTGATATTGTTGAGAGTGCAACAAAGGGAATTCAAAAGTTGAAAACCTTTGCCTGCATTACTTGATGGAGGTGCATCTCACAGTTTTGTATCTCAGCAACTGGTGGAAAACCTTGGTTTGAAGCACAACAATGGAAGCTTAGAAGGGAAAACCGTCAAAAGACGACTTTGCATCCACCAATGAATGGAGCCATTACATCCGAGCATCAAGCATATGCAAGACGTAACTATTTATAGATCCTTGCCAATGAACAACTACAAGATGATCCTCAAGCAAGATTTTTGGTACCAGCAAAATCCGCAAGTTCACTAGAGTAGTGGAGCTGTCTACATCAACCACGACGGGAAGCAGATTTCTCTGCCGCTTGTGTTTCACTAAAAATCTGGCCAATGAACGACAAACAACAAAACCGCAGTAGTGGTGACCGCAAACAAGAAACTGCCACGAGCTACTCCGATCTCACTTGATGTTGCAAAGGAGCACGTGAGGAGAGGCCCCTTGGCTTGGTTGGTCCACGTTGATTTGGACAACATAAGCAATGTATTAGTCACTACAACTGACGCATCAGCCTCATCAACCTCATTGGCATTAAAGTTTGTAAACGCACTAGAGGAGTTTGCTCTATTTCTGAAACAATTCAAATGAGTGTTCCCTGAATAACTACAAAGAGAATTCCCTCGCAAACGCGCAATCGACCACAACATTGATCTACGGACTGGCTACCACAAACTTTGCATCGCCAACAAGTGTGTTGGAAAAACGTCTTTTCAAATGTGTTACGGCACTTTTACATCACGATTTTGTCGTTTGGACTCACAAACGCCCTTACAACATTCATGGCAGCGATCAACAATGTTTTTTATCCATACCTCTACAATGCTGTTGTGGTATACCTAGAAAACATCCTCGTGTACAACTGAACCCAAGAGGAACATGGACGACACCTTTGGCAGGTGCTTGAGGTCCTCTTGTGGGAAACTTTCAATGAGAAACTCTCAAAATGTGACTTTGGGCAATGCTAGATCAAGTTTCTTGGTACCATCATCAGCGGTGGATGGATATCTATGAACCCAAAAAAGATATCCGCAGTGATAGATTTGCAAACTCTAACAAAAGTACGCGACGTACAAGTTTAACTTGGATTGTGCAATGATTATCAAAAGTTTGTGAAGGAGTGTCAGTGAAATTTTCTGATCTCACCCGAAACATTGGCCAGTGGAATCGTGGAGACAGTGAAAAAGAAGCTTTTACTTACTTACATAGAGCTCAAACCTCAGTGCCAACCATCCAATTGGAAGATCCAACGGCCGATTACATCATGGCCACCGATGCCTCCGATCGTGCAATTAGAGCCGTCCTCCTACAAGATACAAAGGAGGAGAACAACCTGTTGTGTACATGTAGTGGAAGCTTTACTTGGAAGAGATTAACTATGCCAACCACAAGAAAGAAATGCTCAGGAGAATCCATGCCTCAAGAACCTGGCACTATTTTTTTGAGTGCTGCAAGGGTGTGGTTCTAATAAACCACCACGCCCTCAAGTATCTGGAAATGCAGTTGAACCTTAGCCAAAAACATTCTCAATGGATGGAGTTCCTCGATTCCAACTTTGACTACCAAATCGAGTATCGGCCANTTGCGGAGGTCAATGCATTACAGATTCAAGCAGACCCGTACATGGAGATTTATTTGCATGCAGCTACGGGGATTACAAACACTAAGACAAGACAAAGTTCCACTTTGCAGACTCCTATTAGTGCAAAAAGCATAGAAATCAAGTCTTCGTCCCCAACGTTGAGGAGCTACAGCGCATGCTTCTAGAGGAATGCCATGAAAATTGTTGAGGAGGCCACTTTGGAGTCAACAAGAATGTGAAAAATCTTGCGAAGCATTAAAGGTGGAACAAAATGGGGGTTGATGTTGCTAACTTCTAGAAATGTTGTGACCTTTGTCAGCAACACAAGAGTCTATGCACCAAAAAACAAGGACTACTACAACCACTACCAATACCGAGGAGAAGGTGACCAACATCTCCATATGTTTTGTTACCGGTTTGCCGGTCACACCAGAGGGGTTTGATGCTATACTTGTTGCTGCCAACAAATTCTCAAAGCAATGAGATTGCGCACTTCATTCCGACCACCATGGATGTAAAATCCAAAGGAGTACTGCGACTGTTCTGTCAACAAATCATCCAACTACATGGGGTCCCACAATTGATGAAAGGCCTTCAAGATGCGTGGTTCATGAGCCAGATCTGGCAGGATTTGATGCACCGGTATGGGAGTAGACTTCAAATTTGAACGGCCTTCCATCCACAGTGGTGGACAAACCAAGCAAACCAACCAAATGCTCGAACAACTTCTCGAAACTCTGCGTGAACCTTACAGCAACAACTGGGTAGTCAAGCTGCCATTGCAAAGGCTACATACAATTCGGCAACATCTATTGAAACATGAAAAAGACTGTTTGAGTTGGTTTATGGAGAAGAACTAACCACCCTGACAGACTTGCTTACCGTAAAACAACATGCCCGTTGTCAACACACATTGGCAAAACGCGTCCGCAATATTGGAAGAAACTCGTCAAACTCTTGCCAAGACGCAAGCAACTATGAAGCGGCAAGCCGATAAACATCAACAAACCTAGGATTTAAAGACAGGTGACAATTTTGTAGAGCTCCAAGACTGTCAAACTTTGCAGATCTGTCAATCCAAAACTCAAACCCCAATGGTTAGGGCCTTTCAAAATCTTGGATATGTGTACTCTAGTCGTTAAGGCAACAAGTTTTTTAACATCTTGGAGGTGCGCACACTGACTACTTAACAACATGCAGATACACCCAATCTTCTACATCAACAGACTCCAATGTTACATCAATCCAGCACAAGATTTCCTTGGACGCATGGCACCTACTCCACCACCCATGATATTAAACGGCAAGTATGAGTACAAACTCAAGGAAATCCTTGATCATCACCAACAAAAAGGCGAAGATAAAAATTTAATAAAATGGAAAAACTATGATGTGGAACACAATAGCTAGGTTTTGTATAGCCAGATTTCAAGAAGCGATCCTCTCATCAACGGTCACCAACCTCGACTAGGGCCATGCGGTGGTAACGCTCTGGGACGTCGTGCTGGACGTTCTTGGTAGAGGACTGGACAACACATAATTTTTGGGCCTAGTGCTTTTTGAAAGACATTTAGGATATAATCTTAGGCGTGAAGCTATTCAACACAGGTTAGATCATGAAAATCAATTGTCTAAATTGAAGTGTTTCACTCCAATGCAAAAATTCACCGGAAGACATTTTTGTCCTACCACATGAGTTGTCTAAAGAGAAAGTTACCTTCATGCATCCTCCTTGATTGATAATGTTAAGAAGGAAAATAAAAAACAAAATCAACTTCAAATTGAAGATTTTTTTATAGACTCACCAAAGAATGGGACATAAGGTCTAAAGGGCTCACAAGCACAACGATGCTTATTCATCATTTCATCACAAAATGTTCACATCTTTTCATGATTTAGGACTTCCTTTTTGTGATGAAGCTTGATATATTCACACAAAATACATAGCTGATTTGAAGGTTCTTCTACATGTCCACATCTCTTACTTGACCAACAGGGAGGCCCAAATGACTCACATCCCCAGAAAGTATTCAATGAATCAAAAAAACCAATGCAAGCAATTGAACAAAAACACATTTGCATCCCTCTTCTGATAGAAAATGTTAATCTTCCAATTGAAAGTTAAAAGATTCATTAGACAACCCGTTTCATCCCACAATATACCCTAAGAGTCAGCTTTTCTTTTCCTAGATTCTTGACGCTCTTTTTGTAGCATAGTCATGCAAATGTCATCGTAGTGTGTTAAGAGCCATCAAATTCTTGAATTCAAAACCTGTACTGCTGCCAAATACTCCAAGACCAATTATTGAAGAGACATTTGAATTTGGTCATCTCAAGTACTTCAAATAACTAATGAAAATATACATTACCCAAGAGAGTGCAAATCTGAATCTGGAACAGAATTTTTTTTCTCACTTCTTTAATCCGTACTGTTTTCAAAAGTGTGGGTGTTTTTGGAGAAAGGTGGATATAGTGCGCTTGTTCTGGTAAGGGATGTTGTTATTGCACAAAAATATTTCTTCTATCCTTTTCTTAAGGTGTAAGATATAAACAAACAAAGGTCACTAGTCTATACATATCTTGCATCTAGCCTGAATTTTAAGAACCCGACTCCCTCTTAACTTTGCATTGTCATACCTCTTTATGTGTACTGGTCATGTTGAAGGTGCTCTACCCATGTGTATGGCACAAAAAGAACCAATTAAAACAAAAAACTGGAGATTGGTCTGAAAAAACCAAGATATATCTTCCTCATACAATTTGACAAAGAGAGCATTCAAGAGATGGGTTTGAGCCGAGCCACACACACACCGTGCATGCCAGGATGTAAAGCACTAACGTCACAATCCCCTCGATTATCCTCGATACTAGGCTAAAGCAGGAATCATTGTTTCTATGCACCACAGATAAGAAAAACTATTGGAGCAACTCCTCAGTATAGGAAACTTTTACAAATTCTAAATCCCATTTAAAATGCGTGTGATCAAGAAGATGAAGAGGAGATGAACTGTATTTACAACATTGAAGATACTAAAAACTGGAAATAAATAATTTTTCAAAGTTGGAAACCACAACCAAGCATTATGGGAAGTAAAATATCTTAAGCTCTTGAAAGCGGGAATAATACTTGTAGGTCAGATCCAAGGCAAGCATCCTGTATTCTCCACCTAGATCATGTTATGACATGGGGTGCAGGGCAAAGAAGGATACAAAATTCAGCATGTTTACCAATCCTATGCGATTGTTACACATGTAATGAGGGGACTATGCATGCACAAGCCTTGAAAAACAAACAACTCAGACATGAAAAGCTTATGCTGCTATTCCCAACAACTATGCATCAAGGGACTGCACATTTTGTGAAATAATACAATCATTTTGTACATATGGGAAACTTCTACAATAATTCAAAGTTTGTGAGAGCGAGCTCACTATATTTGTACAAAAAAAACTTACCAAGAGACATCTTGCCTTCAATCACTATTTTCTATGTGGAAACACCAAACAAAATCTAGGAATTACTAAAAAAAATTGACAAACCGGATAACAAACAAGCCTATCCTTTCCCACGCATGATGTGATTGCAAAACTAACCATTTCTTGTACTCTTATACACAAACAATTAGAGGAAACAACCATGAATATGTTCATAGAACTCATGGATCTCATGTGCAAAAAATTTTAAAAAAATGAAAAAATGGGAGCAGTCCTTAAGGATATTCATTCACTTACATGAGTAATATGATATAGACCATAAATTGGACTTTTCAACCAAGTTATACTAAAAATTTATCTCACTTACGAACGCAAAAGGATAAAGC
This sequence comes from Penium margaritaceum, assembly GCA_023375785.1. Lineage (NCBI taxonomy): Eukaryota > Viridiplantae > Streptophyta > Zygnematophyceae > Desmidiales > Peniaceae > Penium > Penium margaritaceum. Next base: position 72,270 of record SZWC01011137.1, on the reverse strand, counting down.
AATAAGCATGCACGGATGAATCGTTACTCAAAATTCGTACAAGAAGCGTAACCTTGATAAATATCCCATTCAAGGTTTTCCACATGCGTTGTCTTCATTTGGTCCTAACAACACATGAAAAAACATCATTTGAACCCTCCATAATTGAAAGCAAGGGATTATATCTCTTCAGAGGTAATAAAGTGAATTTTGTAAGCATTCAAGGTAGAAGGAAGCTTCCAATAGATCCTTTTGACTGAAAAAATCTATATTCGCTTTATCCTCTCATTTGTGCACATTGATCCAAGTGCCTCCTCCATTTTCTCCTTGCCATTTCCACAGCTCATTGCTTACTCAATCCCCAAATAACATCCAAAATCTGCAACTTATTTTGCTCATCTTTTCTGTTTTCATGATATGGCGTACATGAACCCTTCTCATCTCATACCTAGGTAACATTTCCCCTTACCTCAATTCCCTCTCAATTTGACAGTTATCATCTCCATTCTTCAATTCCTAAACCCGCTTCCACTCCCCCTTGTACTCCTTCTCCCAAATCTTCATTCCCTCCTCCCATCTTCCTATCTTCAATCCCATCACCCACCCTATCACCCCCTCCTTGTTGCTTACCTTTCCCCTCCATACTTGCTCTGCTTCCTCCCTCCTTTCTTTGCATTTTTCTGGTCCTTCTCCTCCACTTGATTTCCTTTTCTTTATGTCCATCTCATCTCTTACCTCTGTCATCCTCCAAGGTGCGGTTTTACCTTCCATGTCCTACAATCATGCCTTGTCCATCCTCCTAATTTTCCCTTGTTTTTTTAACTTCTCTTCCCTTTCACGTCCTACCCCTCTCGTCACTCCCTCCCCAACAGTCAACCCCCCTCCCCCCTTACCTTTGTGTAGCCATCCCCCCCACTCCCTCTCCCAACTCACCCCTCTTGGATTCTCCCTCATTCTCTCATCCTATCCTTCCAACAAGTGTTCTTCCGCCTGTCCCTCCTACTCTACCATACCCTTCTCCTTCTCTCCCTTCTTACCACAACATCCAATTTTCCTCCATCTGTCCCAAACTCTTGCCCTCTCCTCCTTCTCCTCCACCACATCCACTAACTTCCTTTACCTCTTCGTCTCTCTCTTTCCTTTTCTCCCTCTATATTCTCCCTTTTCCACCCATGAATCCTCTCCCCCCTCCCTTCTGACACATTTTCCTCTCTCCTTCTCCCATCCTTTCCCCTTTAACCCCTACCTGCTACATTTCTCATCTCTCCCTTGCAAGGGAGCCTAACCTTGCACTACTCCCCTCCCAACTTACGTCTTCACCTGCCTATCGGAAAATGCCCCTTTCCTCCCCCTCTGACTTAATTCCACGTCCCCTTCTTCCTGGAATTCCTAAACCTCCCTCTTTCTCTATCTCTCTCTATCTCTCTCTCTCTATCTCTCTCTTTCTCTCTATCTCTCTCTCTGTCTTTCTCTCTTCCTCTCTCTCTCTCTCTCTCTCTCTCTCCTCTCTCTTTCTTTCACGCACACATAACTGTGATTGATCACTGATATGGAGGGGAGGAGCGGGGGGGGGGGGGGGGGGGGGGGGG
>SZWC01011137.1:23229-36261 GCA_023375785.1 Penium margaritaceum | reverse complement strand
CCCTCCGTGGTGCAGCCACGTACTTGTCCACCTTGTCCTTCTCTGCAGCATGGATGGCCTTCCCCGGCCAACTGGCCTTCTGCCCCTGTGCGTCCATAGTCGTAACATCAAGCATCGACGTGGTGCCCCACTCGCAGTCCGCAAGAGTAAGGTCTGGGCGCAGGCCTAGACCTTAGTGTTGGGGACAAGCTGTTTTTTTCCTGGGCACGAGGGGGCTGGTTGTGAGCATAGAATGCTAGCTTCTCCAGCACGATGGTGGTCGTCGTGTTGCACTGGTGGAGCCCGCTGGTAGCCTCGACACACCCCTTCCTTTTCACAACGTCAGACAATCTGAAAACGGAGTAACATGCAACCAATGTTGCAACAGAGTGCCGCATGACGGCGTATAGCGGGTCTCACAACAGGACGTCGCACAGACTGAAACCCTGACTTGATTTGATGATGGTTTTCTGTTAAGCCTATGCAAACGAGTTCGCGACGCCGCCTAGTTAACGTGAGCCACTTGGCGCGCTTCAGCAACAAGTAGGTGCGCACCTACTCGTTGCCGAAGCATGCCAAGTGGCTCACGCTACCTTGGCAGCGTCGCGAACTCGTTTGCAGGTGCTTAGCAGAAAACCATCATCAAAATAAGTCAAGGTGTCAGTCTGGCATAATCATGCAGTTGACAAGAACCGCATGGGTATTTTTAATGTTCCAACTAGTTATCACTCTAGAGGACAGGATGGTCTCATCGGCAGACTCTTGGACTTGAGCCTTGGAAAACAGTGTGCCCGCGAGAATCCAGTTTCCCTGATATTGGGGACTCTGTCCAGCACTGCAACAGTGTTTGCACTTGGAAGCACACACGGCAGTGTATGACTGCTATGTCAAACAGACTGGCTCATGGCATCTACCACAACAGAGGCTACAACGAAATAAGTTACCATAAAAACGAAACTACATACCTCTCCAGCTTTGATACAGCTCTCGGTTCGGTGCTGATCAAAATCATAGTCTCCACCTGTTCTCCCATCCTCATTGAAGCCTAGGGTGCTTTTCCCATGGCCTGAACTGCACTCTGCCCGTTGACTGTTTCTTGGTTGGCTGTGCTTCTTTCCATTAGTGTTCTCCTCCTCCTCCTCCGCTCCTCCTTTCTTCCCTTGCTCTTCTTTCTTCAGCGCAGTTGTCACTCGGTTGAAATTCTCTTCCTTGTGCAAGTGGAAGTGCCGGTCTTCCACCGCTCCGCTACTGCACATCGTTTGCTCGACCGCTGCTGATCCGGTCAGCCACACTGTGTCTGTCTCGCAATCATCCTTGAACCTTTCCAGTCGTCGTCGCTTCTTGGAAGTTGTGTTGCTTTGTATGTCATTTGACTGACGTTTAATTGGTTGGGCAACGGCTAGGAATTGAGCACCTTTCCCTGTCCACTCTACAGCTCCTGTGAACTTGGAGTACGTGGTAGCGTGGAGCTCAGTCCCATTCCTTTCCTTTGTGAACTTTCTGCCTCCTAGACTCCCATCGGCTTGAAGACAAATCCGCGCAACCCATGGCCAGGCACCCTCATCCTTGGAGCCTGGGGGATGGCGCTGCACGGCTTTTTGCCTTGCAAGAAGGCTTTCCTCCGCCCCCCTCGCCCTTTTCTTCGAACGGAGGCCGTTTCCACCCCAAGAGCAAAATCTGCCTTGCGTTTCTTCCGATGGGCGTCCACACAGTCTTTCAGAACTCGCCGATAATGCTTCTGTCTGGCTCTGCAAGGACCCGTCGTCTTGCTGCCTTCCAACACTTTCCTCTCCACACCGCAAGCGGAACTGCTGAGCCTGCTCATGCTGCTGCCACTGCCGATGCTCTTCACTCGGTGCTGAAGAAATTTCTAAAGGCTGTTGACGCTGCTGATCGCCATGACATTGTTCTAGGTGCTGCTGTGCATTCCGTTGGTGGCGGATCTGCTGCTGGTGCTGGTGCCGCTGCTGGTGCTCATGCGTGCTTCCGTGCTTGTGCTTGCGTTGGTCCTCCTCCACTGTCCTGAAGTATTCGTCCATGTGTGGCTTGTCGCTCGTGTAGCGATCCCCCGGCAGGTCCCAAAAGCACAGAAGGCTTGGTAACTCTCCAACGTCTACCTCTGATTCACGTGCGCATGAGCGAGGGCTCAAATTCCTAGGATTGTGCGGGCCATGTGGCAGCGGAGATCCGACACACGCTGCTGTTTGTGAAAGGGATGCCATCGCTCGACTCCGCTTCTGTGCGTTCCCTCGAACAGGTTCGCTGCTTTTATGACAGACGGACTATCTGAGGCGCTGAGAGGCATGCGTCTGTCGCGGCTAAAAGCGAAGCAAGATGGCTGAAAGTGACTGCTTGGAACTCACGGGTGGTGTGGCCGCTCCTGCTACCCCAGTCTCGACCGCCGAGTGGGGCTGCATTACCTTCAGCTTTCCGCAATGCTAAACGTGAAATTCGAATGTTTTGGTCGCCGCCGACGTTGGTTTGGAGAAAGACCACCGCCGTCAATGTCTGACCCGGTGGCACGGCTGTCCGCCGAAAGGGGGCTGCATCTTGCGTGGAGCAGAACGACCGGCCACGCCCACTGTCTGGCCGACGTTGTGCTATAACCGCCTGCAGTGCAGAGTCGTCTTCCGAGAGCGATGTTCGGTTCATGATCTGGGACAGCCACTTCATTCCCGCGTCGATGAAGCCGCCGGGTTGCGTTACAAATCGTCAACAAACAGGACTTTACACTCATGTTAAACGCAAGATGCAGCCCCATTGCGGCGGACAACGATGCTTCGCCATTCCGAGACGATGCCGCTTTTCTACCTCGTTATGACGCAGACTACGAAGAGGTTCACAAGACGAATGTAGCCGAGCAACGTGTTAACTAGAACTAAGTTCTAGTTAACTAGAAAGGTGGAGGTCGGACCGAATTTTTTAGAAGTGTGGATACAGTTTAGGGCATGAGTACAGCTGTCCAAACAAATGAGACTGGGTTAGGGTTTGTTAGGGCATTGTTGGGATTTGCGTGTTAAATCTAACCTAACTGTTTCAGGTTCTGTGAGTCTACAAGTTATATCTCTACAAGACCCAGCGCTGTTGAAAACTGAAGAAAATAATATCAAAACATTCATAGTACTCTAGAAGGTTGTCCAACTTTTGAAATTGAAAACAATGGTTAAGGACACTTGGTAAAAATCCTCTCAATGTGTTGACCCAAGAACAAACGTGTATTTTTAACAAGATACGCATGTGAGAACAAAGTTATCAATGTATTATTGAAACAACTTCCTCCATCTTGCCATGGGGCCCTGAAACATTACATCACAATGGTTGGTCATAGCTTGAATAGCCATGAAGGAAGATTATCAATGTCTTGTAGGTCCTTGCATGAATCTCCTTTTTAGTGCAATGCATGATAACGTACCATTTTTTTTGGAGATGATAACGACCAATGGTGTCTTCAATCACATAATGTATCCTCCTCCACTTGGATAGATGGTGGCAAGTTACATTCGACATGGACTTGTTTTCACAAAGGTCCACATAGGGTTTGATATGGCTATGCGAAGAACCGTATTGGTGGGCATGCTATTGGGCAAACTAAGTTGGGTTAAAAGATGTTTCCATATCTGTTCCATTGAAAACAAGTCTACATACATAACACAATCTTTGATGCCTTCAACCAACCACTGGTTGCCCAGGTAGCAAATCTCTAAAGGAAACCAAGTGGGCGGTGTTCACAGGCGATCCTCTGTAAAAATGTAAGATGTTCAGCTCCGAAATATTTTGAGCTATCATTTTCTTGGGAATTTTGCTTCAATTTAAATCTACGCGCTATGCATGCTTTGAAGTAGCTGACCAATTGCTACACCAATTGCAAACTTTGGGCTCAGAATGGAGCATTTTGTCAAATAGAGGAATGCCTTTTTTGTGACTTTGTGGTTCCAATTATTTCAATATATGAAGGCACTACAACTTATGCATTTTTTTTTCAAAGATAGTTAACTTAAGAAGCCCAAAACATCATGTGAATGTTTAACCTTTTTTGTAGTGCCCACTAACAACTTTTTAAATGCACTATTCTAATTGTATAGCCAATGATGTGGCCTACATGATTGATACATTTTGAAGGCCTTGAAAATGTTTCACATACGTCCATTATTCTCTTGTCGGTTTTCGTTTTTCATTGCAAAATGATCGTAAAATACAATGATGAAGTCACCAAAAATGTCTTGAGATCTTTTTCATTCGTAAAAACAATGTAGGGATGTTTTTCGATCTAAATGACATGAATGGGAAAGCAGAGCATTGTCACCGAGGAAAAAATCTTCCAAGCACTATTACAAGATATGTCAATCAGGTGAAAACCGTTCCGCAAGTTGTTTGCACAGTTCAAAACTCACACAAGACAAAAATAACAATTGTTAAAAAGAGGGGGATGGGGAGAGGGTCAAATTGATTTAGCAATACCTTCAAGAGTTTACAACATTCCACAGAAAGTTTCATGTTGCGTTCTCTTCATACCATCCACTTGGGAAACTTGAGGTGACAAGAATGCAAAAACAAACTCTTCCTAGAGCACATTCTCCAGTTATCCCTGAAAAGTAATTTAGTTGTACTTGCCCATTTTAAACTTCTTTTCCACTGTCATGTAGCTATGAAGCCTCCTTGCTATCTGTCCATTAGCGGAATAAAAAAACAAGGAGATGAGTTTTTTTTCAGAAACATGTTTACAAGTACCAGTGCAAGTTTTATTGAGTTCAATTCCACAAAAGCTAAAATTCAGTTGTTGCAATGCAGATCACTTCATTTTTATGTGGAGTAGTCAAGCTCAGCATCTGATTTGCATGTGATTCTTGTAATTAGGTCGTTTCTACCCTGTAAGGTAAAGGTAATGTTGCGTCCATGGCACACACCGGCCTTGAACCTAGACGCAGCCAAATGGTTGCTCCGCCGCTCTTAACCTACATCCGGACAAAGTTGCAGTTATCTTTCCACTCATGAAGGGAATCCTATAGTACATCGGAAAATCCTTGCCCGTTGAACCAGTACTTTTTAAGACACTTCTGGAACTCGCCAATACACACTTTTGACGTTCTTCCACAACTCGAGACTGAGGATGAGGTTCTTTTGAGCGACATTAAGTAACCTCGCGAACCCCAAATTTGATGTCAAAGTCCCCCGTTGAACCAACAATTGACTTCTTAAGCCGATGAATCAGGACACGATGTTGTGTCATGCCAACTGTTGAAAAACAAAAACAGCTTGACCAAGCCTCACTTTCTCAAACCAGCACATTGTATATACGACAGTGAGATTCAACACTTACACAACAAACTATACTTTTCACTTCTCAAAAGTATCCAACAGACACCACTCTCGTTAAAGGTGAAAAGCCTTGTTTTACACTGTGAACCACCTCACTTCAGACCGGCGTAACACTTGGTATCACAGCACATCCCCCTGAGAGGGGTACATGATTCTTTTATACATCCATTCAAGACTCGCACGTGTCTTCACGCGCATATCCACCAACAAGAAGTTTGCAGACCTCACGATAAAGTTGGCACACGTAGCGCGTGCACTTGACGACAAGAGCGGTAACCGGCCAAGACACTGGCGATTGCCAAAGGCACCCCGTGAATGACCTTAAGCCACCTGTGGATGACAGCTGTCACCTTTATTGGCGCAACCACTCCGGAGCTCGGAATGGAAGGCATGCTAGTTTCGCTTGCACCACCGACCAATACAACTCCATCTTTGACATGTGACAAAATCTTGTGGCTCATTGGCCGGTTGGCGCCGATGGGAGCGTTTCAACATACACATGTCAAGCACCTATAGGAATACGCTTCACAAATCCGCAACTGAAAAGAAGAAGAACCGGGACTCACCAGTCACATTCACATCAGTCGGGCCTCAATTTGTCCAAAGCTTCTTGAGACGTTCGTTAGAGCTACTTCCAAGGGACCGATGGGCAGGATCTTCCTCATGAGTATGGAGGTTAACTTCACCGCTCCTCAGGTTCACTCTCCGAAACAGACAATGAACCTCACTGCAGCTCATTTCTAGAGTGTGTCTTTAAGTTGGTGGGCCCATCTCATGGCCATCAAACAGTAGTAGGCACTGCACCCAAAGGTGCTGATCCAACGGCTACCGGATTCTTTGTAGCAGACATGCTATCTCTCGAGCAGGTTCAAGTGACCTTCACATTATCAAAAACAGCCTTGTCTTTGTTTACTCAGGCAATCGTCGCTCACTTTGGCAAGCTGAATGAAAAAATGGAGGTTTGCTACTCGTTACAAAGGCTGAAGCAATAGTCAAGTATGGAAAAGTACACACGTTGTTTTTGCAAAATCATCATCAGTAGCAGCCTTGCAGAAGATGAACTCTTTTTTTGCTGCAACAATGCCCTGAAACGTGATAATTGCAGAGCCCTTGTAATCTAAAACATCACAAAAAATGTACAATAGATCATCGTAGCTGCTAATTCCATCAACTCCACAGATTACAACTCAAAGTTTGATTATCCTTTGGCGTGCACCCAACTTATCAACCGCATTAGAGTAATTGCCATGGGGTCCAAAATTTTGAGAACTTGATGCCAATGGAAAGCAACGTTCTTGCGAAAACAATATGTGCAGACTTGCTACAACTACGAAAACATCAAACACATTACGAGAAAGTGCCCGAGGCAAAACCAAACTGGGTGGAAAAAGTGAAAAATGCAAAAAGAAGTGGAGGAGTCCCAAAATGGCCGAGGGGATCCACAGATGGAAAAACTCTTGCACCCGTAAAAACAATGCGCCAAACAATTGCCCGCTCAAACAACTACAATTGCCTAATGTAGGTGTTCTTGAGATCCAAACATTTGACCAGGGATATGCGGAAGACCAACCTGCGATATTGTTGAGAGTGCAACAAAGGGAATGCAAAAGTTGAAAATCTTTGCCAGCGTTACTTGATGGAGTTGTATCTCACAGTTTTGTATCTAATCAACTGGTGGAACATCTTTGTTTGAAGCACAACAATGGAAGCTTTTTGGTTATTGAACCATCAACACAAAAACTTTGAATCCACCAATGGATGCAGCCATTACAACCAAGCATCAAGCATATAGAAGACATAACTATTTATAGATCCTGGCGAATGAGCAACTACAAGATGATTCTCAAGCAAGATTTTTGGTACCAGCAAAACTCGCAAGTTGACTAGAGAAGTGGCGCTCTCTACATCAACCACGACGGGACGCACACTTCTCTGTTGCTTGTGCTTCATGAAAAATCTGGCCAATGAACGACAAACAACAAAACCGCAGAAGTCGTGATCGCACACAAGTAATGGCCACTTGCTACTCCGATCTCGCTTGACATGGAAAAGGAGCATGCGAGGAGAGGGCCCTTGGCTTGGTTGGTCCACGTTGATTCGGTTAACATAAGCAATGTATTACTCACTACAGCTGACGCATCAGCCTCATCAACCTCATTGGCATCAAAGTCTGCAAATGCACTAGAGGAGTTTGCTCTATTTCTGAAAGAATTCGAATGAGTGTTCCCTGAATAACTACTAAAAGAACCCCCTTTTGAATGCAACATCGACCACAACATTGAGCTCAAACCCAGTTGCAGACCAACCAACTAAGGAACCTACTGGATGAGTGTTCACAAACTCAAGGATCTCAAGCAATAGCTATACGCCATGCAGACTCAAGGGTTCACCAGAATGTCCATTTACCCGTACTCTGCACGTGTATTGTTTGTAATAAAGAAAACTAGAAAAATGTGGATGTGCGTACATTACAGGGCATTGAACGACATCACAATCAAGAACTACCACACTTTACATTCTTGCGTACCGCAAGAATGTTTTGCAAAATTGATCTACGAGGCGGCTACCACAAACTTTGCATCGCTGACAATTGTGTTGGAAAAGTGTCCTTTCAAATGTGTTACGGCACTTATAAATCACTATTTTGTTGTTAGGACTCACAAATGCCCTTACAACATTCATGGCAGCGATCAACAATATTTTTTATCCATACCTCTACAATGTCGTCGTGGTATACCTGGACAACATTGTCGTGTACTACTTTGGCATGTGCTTGAGGTCCTCTTGTGGGAAACTTTCAATGAGAAACTCTCAAAATGTGACTTTGGGAAATGATAGATCAAGTTTCTTGGTACCATCATCAGCGATGAATGGATATCCATTAAACCGCAAAAGATATCCGCAGTGACAGATTCTCAAACTCCAACAAACGTACATGACGTACAAGTTTAACTTGGATTGTGCAATGATCATCAAAGGTTTGTGAAGGATTGTCAGTGCTATTTTCTGATCTCAACCAAAAAATTGGCCAGTGGAATCATGGAGACAGTGAAAAAGAAGCTTTAACTTACTTACATAGAGCTCAAACCTCAATGCCAACCATCCAATTGGAAGATCCAACGGCCGATTACATCATGGCCACCGATGCCTCCGATCGTACAATCAGAGCCATCCTCCTACAAGATAACAAAGGACGAGAACAACCCGGTGTGTACATGTCGTGGAAGATTTACTTGAAAGAGATTAACCATGCCAACAACAAGAAAGAAATGCTCAGGGGAATCGATGCCTCTAGAACCTGGCATTGCTTTTTGAAGTGCTGCAAGTGTATGGTTCTAATAGACCACCACGCCCTCAAGTATCTGGAAATTCAGTTTAATCTTAGTTAAAAACATTCTCGATGGATGGAGTTCCTTCATTCCAACTTTGACTACCAAATCAGGTATCAGCCAGGGAAGAAAAATTCAGCGGATGCGTTCAGCCGCTTGCCCGATCTTGCGAAAGTCAATGCATTACAGATCCAAGCAGACCCGTACATGGAGATTTATTTGCGTGCTGCTACAAGGAACATAGATGCTAAGACAAGACAAAGTTCCACTTTGCAGACTCCTATTAGTGCCAAAAGCATAGAAATCAAGTCGTCGTTCCCAACGTTGAGGAGCTTCAGCGCATGCTTCTAGAGGAATCCCATGAAACATGTCGAGGAGGCCACTTTGGAGTCAACAAGAATGTGAAAAAGCTTGCAAAGCATTATGGGTGGAACAAAATGGAAGTTGATGTTGCTAACATCTAGAAATGCTATGACCATTGTCAGCAACACAAGAGTCGATGCACCAAAAAAAAGGACTACTACAACCACTACCAACATTAGGGAGAACGTGACCAACATCTCCATATGGTTTGTTACCGGTTTTCCGGTCACCTAAGAGGAGTTTCATGCTACACTTGTCATTTCCAATAGATTCTCAAAGCAATGAGATGGCGCACTTCATTCCAACCAGCGTGGAGGTGAAAGCCAAAGGAGTAGTGCGGTTGTTCAGTCAACAAAACATCCAACTACATGGGGTCCCATAATTAATGATAGGCCTTCAAGATGCTCGGTTCACGAGCCAGATCTAGCAGGATTTGATGCAGTGCTATGGGAATAGACATAAAACTTGAACGGGGTTCCATCCACAGTGGTGGACAAACCAAGCAAACCAACCAAAACCTCGAACAACTTCTCTGACAATTTGACAACATCTATTGAAACATGAAAAAGACTTTTTGAGGTGGTTTACGGAGAAAAAATAACCACCCTGATCGACCTGCATTACGTAAAAAAAACATCCCCGTTGTCAAAACACATTGGCAAAATTTTTCCGCTGCTTTGGAAGAAACTCGTCAAAATCTTGCGAAGACGCAAACAACTATGAAGTGGCAAGCCCATATACATCGACAAACCTAGGATTTCAAAACAGGTGACAATTTTTTGCAGCTCCACGACTGTCAAACTTTGCAGATCTGTCAATCCAAAACTGAAACCCAAATAGTTAGGGCCTTTGAAAATCTTGGATATGTGCACTTCAGGTGCGCACTTTGACTACTTAACAACATGCAGATACAAAGTCGAGGAAATCCTTTTTCATCATCGACAAGAAGGCGAAGATCAAAATTTGATAAAATGGAAAAACTATGATGTGGCACACAATAGCTAGGTTCCGTACAGCCAGCTTTCAAGCGGCGATCCTCTCATCAACGGTCACCAACCTCGACTAGGGCCATGCGGTGGTAACACGCCGGGACATCGTGCTGAACGTTCTTTGTAGAGGACTGGACGACACATAGTTGTTGGGCCTAGTGCTTTTCAAAAGAAATACAAGATATAATATCAGGCGTGAAGTGATTCAACACAGGTTAGATCATGAAAATCAAGTGTCTAGATTCAAGTGTTTCACTCCAATGCAAAAATTCACCGGAAGACATTTTTGTCCTACCTATGACTATGAGTTGTCTGAAGAGCAAGTTACCTTCATGCATCCTCCTTGATTGATGATGTTAAGAAGGAAAATAAAAAAGAAAATCAACCTCAAATTGAAGATGTTTTTTTAAGAATAATCGAAACATGGGACATAATGTCTAAATGGCTCACAAGCACAAGGATGCGTATTCATCATTTCATCACAAAATTTTCACATCTATCAATCATTGAGGAATTCCTTTTGGTGATGAAGCTTAAACGCTGCACAAAAACTCCATAGCTGATGTCAAGGTTCTTTTAAAAGTCCACCTCTCACACTTGACCAACAAGGAGGCCCAAATGACTCACATCCCCAGAAAGTTTTCAATGACTCAAAACATCCAATGAAAGCAATTAAATAGAAACACATTTGCATCCCTCTTCTAAAAGAAAATGTAAATTGTCCAATTGAAAGTTAGAAGATTCATTAGACAACCCGATTCATCCCAAAATATACCCTAAGAATCAGCTTTTCTTTTCCTAGATTCTTGACGCTCTTTGTGTAGCAAAGTCATGCAAATGTCGTCATAGTGTGTCAGGAGCCATCACATTCTTGAATTCAAAACCTGTATTGCTGCCAAATACTTCAGCACCAATTATTGAAGAGACGTTTGAATTCGGTTATCTCAAGTAATTCAAATAACTATTGAAAATATATATTACCCAAGAGAGAGGAAATCTGAATCTGGAACAGAAAATGTTTTTGTTTCTCACTTCTTTAATCCGTATTGTTTTCAAACGTGTGGATGTTTTTTGGAGAAAGGAGGATGTATTACGCTTATTCTGGTAAGGAATGTGGTTATTGCACAAACCATGTTTCTTCTATTGTCCTTTTTGTAAGGTGTAATACATAAACAAGAATGTTCACTAGTCTATACATAGCTTTAATCTAGCCTGCGTTTTAAGAACCTGACTCCCTCTTAACTTTCAATTGTCATACCTTTTCATGTTTACTGGTCATGCTGAAGGTGCTCTACCCATGTTTATGGCACAAGAAGAACCAATTAAAACAAAAACTGGAGATTGGTCTGAAAATCCCAAGATATATCTTCCTCATCCGATTTGACAAAGAGAGCATACAAGAGATGGGTTTCAGCCCAGCCACACACACCGTGCATGCAAGGATGTGAAGCACCAACGTAGAAATCCCATCGGTTATCCTCAATACTAAGCTAAAGCAGGAATCATTGTTTCTATTCACCACAGATAAGGACAAGTATTGGAGCAACTCCTCCATACAGGAAACGTTTACAAATTCTAAACACCATTTGAAATTTGTGTGATCAAGAAGATGAAAAGGAGCAAAACTGCTAAACAGTGGAAATGAATAATCTTTCAGAACATTGAAGATGCTAAACAGTGAAACAATGCAAACATTTTGTACATAGGAAAAACTTCTACAATGATTCAAAGTTTTTGATAACGAGCTCACTATTTTGTATATAACCAAATAACCAAGAAAGATCTTGCCTTCAATCACTATTTTCTAAGTGGAATTACCAAGAACATTCTAGGAATTACTACAAAGCATTTAGCAAATGGGATAACAAACAAGCCTATCCTTTACAACGCATGATGTGTTTGCAAATCCAGCCATTTCTTGCACTCTTATACACAAACAATTAGAGGAAACAACCATGAATATGTTCTTCAAACTCATGGCTCTCATGTCCAACAATTTTGAAGAAATGAAAAAATGGGAACAATCCTTAAGGATGGTCATTCACTTAAATGAGTAATACAATGTAGACCACAAATTTGACTTTTCTACCAAGTTATACTAAACATTGATCTCACTTATGAACGCAAAAAGATAAAGCAATAAGCATGCACAGATGAAGCGTTACTCAAAACTCGTACAAGCGTAATCTTGACAAATAGCCCATTGAAGGTTTTTCACATGAGGCGTCTTCATTTGGTCCTAACAACACATGCAAAAACATCATTAAAACCCTCCATAATATAAAGCAAGAGATTAAATCTTTTCAGAGATAATAAAGTGAATTATGTAAGCATTCAACGTAGAAGGAAGCTTCCAATAGATCCTTTTAACTAAAAAAATCCATTTTTTCCTTACCTTCTCACTTGAGAACATTGATCCAAGTGCTTCCTCCATTTGCTCCTTACCGTTTCCACAGCTCATTTCTTACTCAATCCCCATAAAACATCCAAAATCTGCAACTTATTTCGCTTATCTTTTCTGTTCTCATAAAATTGCGTACATGGCCCTTCTCATCTCTTACCTAGTTAACCTTTCCCCTTACCTCCAATCCCTCTCAATTTTACAGTTATCATCTCATTTCTTCAATTCCTTAACCCGCTTCCACCCCCCCCCTTGTCCTCCTTCTCCCAACTTTTCATTCCCTCCTCCCATCTTCCTATCTTTAATCCCATCACCCACCCTATCCCCCCCTCCTTGTTGCTTACCTTTCCCCTCCATACTTTCTCTTCTTGTTGTTTGCTTCCCCCCTTTCTTTGCCTTTTTTTGGTCCTCCTCCACTTCCTTTCCTTTTCTTCATGTCCATCTCATCTCTTACCACTGTCATCCTTTTAGGCACGGTTTGCCCTTCCATATCCTACAATCATACCTTCTCCATCCTCCTAATCGTCCCTTGTTCTTTGAACTTCTCTTCCCTTTCACGCCCTACCCCTCTCTTCACTCCCTCCCCAACAGTCAACCCCCCCCCTTACCTTTGTGTAGCCATCCCCCCCACTCCCTTTCCCAACTCACCCCTCTT